>OZ038477.1:2595000-2607500 GCA_964036315.1 Acanthosepion esculentum
AATTTATAAATAGTACAATTATAATTCATAAAAATGATAATCCTAATTTCTCATGCAAGTAGAACTAACTCTGGAATCTAATTACGCAGCCACATGTACTGGCTTTTCTCTATAATGTAACTGATAAATACCCATCAACTATTCTAACAGTAATTATTCAGGTTAATCAGTTAAGAGTGAACAATTGGCAATAATGTGTCTGAATAGCTCGCAAATAATTATCCTGAAGAATGTCATTGAAAATTGTCATACAATCATTTCAATGTTTATACAAATGAAAAAATAATTCTGATAATGTTCCCGATCTCTTTCCCATAGAATGGATTTAATATCTATTTCTGTATTATTAATCTTCCTCATAAACAAACCAATTGATTAATGGAGACTCCCTCCAGTCGTTCGCATTAAACAAGCAGAATCCCAAATAAAACTAACAAATGCACATTCCCACAAACGCATTCGACCGAATGTGAATTTCAACGAAAATTCTAAGACGAATGGGGAGAAAATATAACATCTCCATTCAGTACAACAAAACAAAATTGACTTTGTGAATTTGATAGAATGGTTAAAAAATATGATTAATGAAAAATAAATATTTAGTAAAATTTCCTCAGAAATACGAAATTCCCAGATGATTTATAGCTAAGTAAACAAACTAAAAATTGAAATAATTGTAAAAAATCTCGAAAGGAAAAAGGATTATACAAGAGATTGTCCATTTTCCAACTCGATACATGTCGACACCATTCGACATTCTTCGTTTCTTGTCGATCGTTTGCATAGTTTTCGTTTTCTTTACTACTGTTCAATATGAACGTCCTATTTCGTATTCGATACATTGCAGATTTACTGAGAAGCAATTTGTTTTAAGAAACCAAACAATAACAAAATATCCTGGGAAAAAATGCAAATAATCCCGGCAATCACTCTTAACTCTATACTTGAGAAAAAATTACCCTTAGACAAAGAGTTGATGTAAAGATTTCAGCTCTTCTCATTAAATGCAAATTGTGTAAGGTGGGCAGATTTTTTGAAAGTGTAATTTTCCATCGTAATGACGTTGCATTCTTTATTTATTTCGAGCTCTTTTCCGTTGTCTGCCATTTTGTAAATGTCAATTTATTGAGTGTCACCGAAAAATTCAGCCTGATAGGGTGTGACGTATTTTTTCAAATCGAATTACCATTTAATACAAATTGTTACGTCATCATTCTTTTTTCTAATTTGCATTTCTATTTGGCAAAATACAAATCAGTAAGACTGAGACAGAGACACAACTAGATTTTCATGTATGTGAATGCAGAAACTTACAAAAACACACACACAAGAAAACATACATATCAAACAAACGCCTGTCGGCACACACACATACACAATCCCCCCCACATATATATATATATATATATATATATATATATATATATATATATATATATATATATATATATATATATATATATATATATATATACTTTCGTTTGATAATGATTTTAAAATTGATTGTGGATTTAATAATCAACAGTTGTGATTTGTTACATTTTAATCTTGTATGGACTCTGAATACTATATCGTCAATTGGAAAATATTGTTAGTATATATATATATATATATATATATATATATATATATATATATATATATATATATATATATATATATATATATATATTATTTTAATTTATTTATTTTTTATGTTACTATGTAGGTTGATATATATATATATTTATTTCTATGTGTGCGTATATATGAATATGCTTATATCTGTGTCTGTATGTGTGTGTATGTATATATGTGTATATATGAATATATATGTATGTGTGTATATACATTTATGTATGTACCTATTTGTATTGATGAATGTGTGTACTCATACGTATGTATATATATTTATATATATATATTGTTATATATTTGTACTCGTGTATGTGTACTCATTCTTATATAATTATATATGAGATATTACATATAATTGTGTTTATGTGTTTTCTTGTTATATATTAGCTGATTTTATTTCATTTTAACTGTTGCATTTTACCTGGACATTTGAATTTAGTGTTTTCTTTCTTATTGTCTTTTTTCTTTGCGTCGTTCATTGAGGAATATTTGTTTTTTTATTCTACCCCTCTTAATTTTTATCTATTCAAACATCTTTCCATCTATATATCTTTGCCCGTGTAAGTAATATTTTAATAGATTGTTTGAATTCGTTTACTAACATTTTCAAATTTGAACATTTGTAGGTGTGTGTATGTATGTGTCTTTATTAATGTATGCGTATATGACCGCTTATATATGTCTTTCATTTTATGTATATATTGTTTGTTTGTTTTAAGGTCGTGGACATCTATTTCCTGTTTCGTTCGTGTTTTATGTATTTATATATCTAAATATGTCTACGTGTTTGTGTATTATAATCTTATTGTGTATGTATTGTCGTTTGCAAGATTTCATCATCCCCTGCATATATCAACGTATCATAACGAAGCTTTACATCCCCATTAGATTAACGTTTATTCTGAGTTTTTGGCCTTTCAATTAAAGCAGAATAAATAATAAAATATATGTATTTTCCCCAGTTTCCACTTTAAATAATTTTATAATATTTTAAACTTAATACAGATTAAATTTCAAATTTCAAATTGGTAATTTTTAATTATCAATTTTATAGTAAAATTTAATATTAATTAATTAGAATGATTTCTATTTTAGTCGAACATTAACATTAAGGCATTAATAATTTTAACCAAGGTTCGTTGTCAGGTTTTTTGTATTCTCATATGCTTGTATTTAGATTGGTTTGTGCAGCTTATGTAACAGCGTTTCCCGTAGCAAGAGGTGTTTGATCGATTTGAACCTTTTAAAACACTTTATACTAAATTCAACACCATCACTTGATAAGATACCAGATATGTTAAAACAAAATGTTTATTTTTGTAGTGATTCTATAACATATTTATGATATAATTTACGAAAATATTATATTTGCTCTACTCTGTATTGAGCACTCCTTTAAGAATTATTTTTTGGTTATTGGAATTTATTCGGGATAGAGCATATATATATATATATATATATATATATATATATATATATATATATATATATATATATATATATATATATATATATATATATATATTTATATGGATAGTAATCCATGGTATATAATCCAAGTGAACCCTATTAACACAATATAAAATATTATAATATTATATATTAAATAAGATTCAAACAAAGAGCGAATTTTTATAATAACAAAGCAATATATTTCATACAATCGTAAGATACCATTATGTAAATTATAATTTTCACTTTGTAAAATTAAATTTACAGGATTTTTCAAACAGTAAATTTTTTTAATTAAAATAGGAAAGAGCGGGGAAAGAAAAAAAAACAGAGAAAAAGAAGATGAAGAATGGAAAGGAAGGGACAAAATAAACAGGAAGTGGTGTAAGTATTAATATCAGCGGTGGTCAGAGGGGAAAAAAGAGAGAATGAAAAGGAAAGGAGATGAGATGTCATATCAATATACACAGTTGAAATCAGACAGTAATTAGACCAAATTAATCCTCTGAAAAGATATATATATATATATATATATATATATATATATATATATATATATATATATATATATAACGTAAATCATTCAAACGAAAAACAAATACTGAAGCTAATTATATGGCAAGAATCACTCTCGCAAACAATATTTAATAATAAAATACAATCAACTTCGAATCCGTTAATGAATGGTATGATCCTTGTTTATAAATTCCGGTTTTATCAGGTCTTATTTTTCTACTAGCCGGGCTTTCAGTCGTTTCGAACGACCATCATCAGGTAGACATTTCAGTGTGTTTTTGTTAAATTCCAGGTAGTAATGAGACATCGAATGATAGTGCGGACCGAAAGAGTGTTTTTTTAGCAATGAGGTATTGTTAAATGTAAGAATAATTTTGGAGCTAGTAGAAAAAATAAGACCTGATAAAACCGGAATTTATAAACAAGAATCATACCATTCATTAACGGATTCGAAGTTGATTGTATTTTATTATTAAATATTGTTTGCGAGAGTGATTCTTGCCATATAATTAGCTTCAGTATTTGTTTTTCGTTTGAATGATTTACGTTACATAAATTGAATACGCACTACATAATTGATATATATATATATATATATACATATATATATATATATATATATATATATATATATATTGTTTATACGTTATTTGTATAGATACAAATATTTAAGTAAATATTTTGTTTATAATAAACAGTATTAACAATATTTACCGGCCTGAATTTCATAGAAAATATGTATCCTCAGACTTTGTCCATTTCGTAATATATGATGTCATTTATTTATGTTAAGTTTCTCTTCGAGCAGATATGAGTATTCGATGGAAATTAGTACTTTAAAAGCAGTAATTCGATCTTAATTTCTCTGTAGCTAAATGATATATAGTGCGTCAGGCTATATGACTGATCCGCGTAGGATACAGATTCGATTCCTCTCTGAGAACGCATATTTTCTATTGAATTTCTCGGACATTCGGACCGGTAAATGTTGTTAATACTGTTTATTATAAACAGAGCATTTACTTAAATATTTGTATCAATAACAATAACGTATAATCAATAAATATATTAAAATAATTGTTGGATTTCGAGCATTTCATAATATATGAAGTCATATATATATATATATATATATATATATATATATATATATATATATATATATATATATATATATACGAACTCTCTCTCTATCTCTCTCTCACACACACACACACACACATACATTTATATATGTGTATATATATATATGACTT
The DNA here is from genome assembly GCA_964036315.1 of Acanthosepion esculentum. Taxonomy (NCBI): domain Eukaryota; kingdom Metazoa; phylum Mollusca; class Cephalopoda; order Sepiida; family Sepiidae; genus Acanthosepion; species Acanthosepion esculentum. The sequence continues at coordinate 2,599,842 of OZ038477.1, forward strand.
ACGTCCTTAAGGCAAATAGGAAAAACACAATATGATCCATTGACAATCATTTTTAATCTTCTATTGATCAGGTATTCCTCTCCAAATATATATCTATATATGCATTCATTTGAGTTTACTTAGTTAGATAAAACTATCATTATATATATATATATATATGCAGAGAAAGAGACAGAGAAAGAGAGAGTGAGTGAGAAAGGAACAGAGAGATAGAGAGGAACACACAGAAAAGGTCAGATATTCTGGTAGAACTCTTTGAAACTTTATGTCCATACTTTTGTTAAAACATACCCCCGTCTCCACTCGATTGGTTCACTGGACATCCAGGCTTTAAATTTCAATTTCCATCATTTCCCTCGGGCGCTCAATGGAATTGCGATCTGGTGGATACGTTGGCCACTTTACCACATTTCTCTCTTCCTTGAACCACTATTACTGATATGTCATAAGTTGCGTTGTCCTTCTGGAGGGCAGTCATCTGTGGATGGATACGCCGTCGTCACAAATTGAGGCACTTGTACAAACACAATACTACGGTGGGCTACGTCAATGAAATTTATTGATACCGAGTTTTTCGATTTATGTGAAGAATAATTTTCCCAAACCGTAAGACTACCAACGTCATCCAGAAACCTTGATAAAATAAAGATGGAACTATACGTTTATGTTTAAGCCACATTCTGTTCGAATCATTTAAATATCGCAACAGGAGTCGAATCCCGTCAGACCAGGCAGCGTTATTCAATCTTCTATTGTTCAATTGTTGTGTCGAAGAATTCTAGTAGCTCAGCAGTTTTTTTTAAATATTCAAACGCTCCCGAAACATCAATGGCTACGCCACGGTCAAAGACACACATATCACCTTTCACACATTTAGCGATAGATTAAATTCAATTCTTCAGCTCGCATTGATTCTTGCTCCATAAGTGACAAAGTAGTAATATAAATGTGGATAATCAAATTAATAGATATTAGCAAACGTATACACATACGTTAGCGTGTATACATTGGTAAGCGAATAAATATTTATTCAATTTAATAAAAGGTGTAAACAAAACAGTGCTCAATGTGGTTAGACAGAGCTAAGTATATCTATAAATATACATATACCTACGTTCGAAGTCCTACTTAAAGTTTAGTTGTAATATATATATATATATATATATATATATATATATATATATATATATATATATATATATGCTTTTTTCTACACACAACGCGTGAAAGTATGTGCGATAGTCTGCCGTCATCAGCCGCCAACCAGGGGAGGTGTTGTGGTGGGATCCACCTAATCTGCATAGGTGACTACCAACTATATAAATAATGGTTGATACCGGAAGACGAGAGAAGGAAGTTGAGAATCACGAGATCCAACTAGAGACTCTGATCGGCTGCGACTAGTCAACATATTCTCCAGGAACGTCTTCCCAGAAATATACAGAAATACTATATGTACTTATCGTGTACACTTTCTTGTGATAATACATTCTTGTTCTAAGTACATTTTGTGTTGCATTATTATTCCATGCAATAGGCGAGATTCAACATTGAGTCAAGACTCAACAGGAGGTAACACAATTTCGATGGCTAAGACGGCACTGTCACCTCTGGCGCGATCAGCAGCTTTCGCCAACGGACAGGCTATTATTTATGTTTAGCCGTGTCAGTCTCTTGCATTCTTTTTGCAACAGCAAGTCAGATTTTCAACGTTGTGTTAAAAGCTTTGATTTTGTTCGTTCATCACTATACAACACGCTCGAAGCAACCGTTATGAATGACGTAAAATGGAAGGTAAACTGATGTGTTTCACGTCTGAAGTAGCATTGTGTTGCGAGCATGGATTTAATTAACTTTGGTTATTTTGGATCTTGACCAGATCTAACTAGATGCCTGTTGAGCTATGGTCTGGATAGGAAGCACGCTTCAGGCTCCTGCCAGTGATCCCCACCTCAAAAAGGAAGGAAACAATTGACAGTCCAATGAATCCATGCCACCCTACCTTGTTTTTTCCAGGTCAGATCGCAGCGATTCGTAGAGGTTTGACTTTCGCTCATGTGCCTCCTCCCATGGAACCGTTAGTTCCACTAGGAGGACACACTTATTTGAATCAGACCACGCTATAATGTCAGAGCCTGCGTCTGTCTGAACAATGTGTACCGGAAAATGCAGAGATGTTCTAAGATCAACAAACACCCTCCAATCATGGATTCCACTCGGTAGCGTCATGTTGGGATCTATTTAGAGTTGCCGCACAGGGCGTTCACCTATCTTGTGAAAACGGATGTTATGTTCTCTGGCAGTTAGAGACAGTTTGTTTGGCTGCTTTACACTGTGAACTGAGTTATTCCATGACCACTTCCAGCATTTTGTTATGACGCCACGTGTACATCTGCAGTGCTTGTGGGTATACAGAGAGCACGTGACGTAAAATGCCTGTGTCACTTTGACATAATACGCATTCATCGGTGTCAGTGTACCCCCACAGCTGGTCGGGGGGTCGCATTTGGTAGGAGATTATAGGTTAGATCGCAGGACGAATGATATTTCCAAGATAGCGCTTCATTGGATCAATATCACTCTTATGTAGTCCAAGCATATTGTTTGGACTGAGAAGCAGCAGTAACTGTTCGTTGCTTTTCTTCAAAATTCCTGATGTCTTCAATCACCATGTATCGTTTTCCTTTGAGCCCTGTTTGGAGAAAAACTAAATGTTTGTGCTGCCCAGGACAGCTCAATTGATTTGGGTTACCCCCAGAATCTCCTTGGTTCGCAAACTCGATTCTGCTTCTTGGGTGAATTCTACTGACCACCATTTGGTACGAGTTTTGATATCTGGCTGTAACATGCGAACGAACTTATCGGCAAAGTCCTTCATCGTCATATAAAGGCGTTGAAATCCTCCACCAATGAAGAGATGGGAAGTTGCGGTTTTCTGGCATTAGTACAGAGTCCCACTGCGGAAAAGGGGAGGGAACTCCAAACCATTCTCGCAGGTACTTGTTGATACACTGCTACCATACATCTGCAACGGCTACAAATGCCGGGGCAGCAAACCATGGTGATAGCAGCAATCCTTCAGTCTGCCGGAGAGAAGCGTTCTGTCGATGGATTCAAGTCCATCTAGTTTCACTTTCTGCACCTCTTCACTCTCGGTGCCATACATACATATATATATATATATATATATATATATATATATATATATATATATATATATATATATATATATATATATATATATATATATATATATATATATATATATATATATATATATTGGATCAGCTACCTTTATTTCAAATTCATGGTATCCTCAGGAGATTTTTATCAAATGACCTCTTAAGGCATTTCATTTCATAAAAATCGCCCGATGATACCGTAAGGTTAAAATCAAGGTAGCAGATTCATCTGACCTCCTGATTATTTACGTTCAAATCTCTACATGCTATTATTACTTTTATTTTATTTTTTTTCTCATGTGTATTGAGAACTTTTTAATACTACTGTTTCCTGGTCTGATTTAACTCTGACCATTAACCTTTTATATATATATATATATATATATATATATATATATATATATATATATATATATATAGATAGATAGATAGATATAGATATATAGATATATATATAGAGAGAGAGATAGAGAAAGAGAGAGATAGATATGTGTGTGTGTGTGTATTGGCCGAGCAAACAACAAATGTCAATATTTTGAATGTCGATTAAAGAGGTAATCAGTGTGTTCTAATACTTATGTTACACAATGGATTTATCGATTAGAGAAAAATAGAAGGAAATGATTGTGTTTATTTCTTTAGAAGTAATTACAAAAGATGTGCGGATTGATTGGTGAGACATAATAAACACTAAGAAACTAAAAAATGTACATTCGAAATGCCTGAATTTTTTAATCATCAACACAAAAAGAAGAACAAAAAAAGTAGAAAAATTGTATATCAGGGGAGAGGGGAAGAGGAAGAAGAAGAAAGAAAAAAGAAAGCGTCAAACAGAGAAGGGGGTAAGAAGGAAGAGTGAGATATCATATGTAAGCATATCACGGTGACACTTGAAAAAAAACACATCAATATAATTTATAGTTAATACATGAACTATTAAAGATTAACAGCAAAGTAGGAATAAAATAAAATAAAATATGTTAATAATATTATTAAGCCTGATTAGTAGAGTTGTAATTAATACAGGACAATAGGTTAAGGTTATTAAAAGATAAATTGTTTTGAAAAGAATAGTATAAAAATTAATATTATTAATAACAACGATCATATAAAGGTTAAAAAAATAATTTTTAAATTTGAACTTTAAAAATGCAAAATGAAAAATTACAACTAAAATGTGTAAAAGTAGGTACCTCCACGAAATGTAAACAAATCAGTATAGCTTGACAAGAAAGGCCTTAAATTTGACGAAAAAATTTTTTATCTGCTTAAGTATATATATCATTATTAAGAAGAAATACCGAAGTATTTTTTGAGTATTTTTAAATTTTTTTTACTCATTCTTAGCATGTCCGAAATTTTAGTTAAAAATCTTGTTTTTTTTTTTCAGCAAAATTATCGAAAAAAAATCGATATCAGCCATATTTTTAAAATTTTTTAAACTAAGTTAAAATCCGAGTTTAAATTTCTTTTAAAAATAAACTATAGGTTGTTCAAAATTTTTTTAACGAAAATTATCTAATTTAGAGATTATTTAATATATTTCTAAGGAAACTTTTACTTACTTTCTTCGAAAAAAAATGTGGTTTAAAATAAAGGGAGGCGATCTTAACATCTTTCGCTATTGACAGGCAATGAGTGATGTGTTGTCATCACATATCGTCAGCTAACGTGAGATCCGAATGATCATACGGAAGGACGTAAATGACGTCACGTAGCTGTAGCCTCCTAAAGTCAATACATATCTGCTTGATAAAACATTTCTATCCTAAGTAAAAATCATCACAAACATATCAATAGTTATTTTGTTACACTCTGCAGCCTATTTGCCCTGAAATAAATATTGAAAAATAACTTATGTCATCATCTGAACAAAATATCAAGGAAACTTTTGATCTGCACCCCATGAAACTAAGTATTTCCTGAAAGCAAAGAATGCTCTTTCATTTCTGAGTGAAATTGGTTGGTGAAATGAAAATGATTATAAAAATTTTTTTTCTGGGCATAAAATATGAAAAAAAATAGTTAAAATTACTATATCTGAACATTAGAAACCAGTTTTTTTTTTTTTTTTTGCATGTTTTTTATTTGAAATCAGCATTGAGGAAAACAGTGTTGAAATTAAGCCCCAAAAAATGACTTCGACATTGCTGGGTCAAGGGCCAGCCAGCCAACAATAACAAGTTGTCACCACCTTGTAAAAAACCCAATTTTTTCTTTTTTTCTTTTTATAATTTAAGTTTGAGAAATGGCTTGATGTATTTTTGTTTTTTAACACATTTTGAGCAGGGTGATGACAATGAATTTTTATGAGCTGTAGACAGAATGGACCAAGGACTCGGAGGCAATACTGGATAGTTTGTTTGAATTCACAATGATCACCGAGATAGTTATATGTTGTTCTTTATGTCTAGAAATGAAACAAACTAATAAGGAGCAAAAAAAAAAAAAAAAAATTGTAAATTTATATAGTATTTTGATAAATAAATGATGACAAAAATTAAATAATATCAGCTATTGCTAGGTAATTTTCTTTTCTTTTTCTTATTTATATGAAAAATATGTAAATGAAATGAATTAAAATCTCAATGAAGACTATTAAAACTAAATCAAAAAATATAAAAAACGAAAAAAAAAAATAATAATTGTCGAAAAATATCTGAGTGCGCCAAATTTCAGTGCTCGGTTGGATATGTTATCTTTCTTATTTCATAACAAAAAAAAATATACATGAATTAAAAAATCTATAAAAAGAATTTCACAAATTTAAGAAATATATTGAAAAAGTAGCTATATAAAAAAATTAAAAATAAATCAAATGATACAGTATGAAAATGAATCGTAATTGAAAAATTGACAGACGGCTCACTGAAAAAAAAAAGTGAAAGCTGTAAAAGTAAAACAACTTCAAAAAATTGAAATTGCAATGAAATATGTAAAATGATAAATGAAATAAATGGTATTTTTAAAAATGTAGTAATGTTGATGGTGAAAATGGCTTAGGATGATGTTCAAATTTTTGTAATGAGTAAAAACCGCTAATTCAAAATGCACAACATTTGTCTCGCTAAGAATTTTTAACGCCATTTAAACTCAATGCACGTGACCTTTTATACTTTTGTTACCTCTCATACATTTTAATAACAACCGTTTTAACTTTTTTTTTAAAGACAAAATTACATTTTTTAAGTACGTGTGGAGTTTGGAGTAGTCAAAACGATACAATTTATAAAGCACTAAAACAAGATCTATATCATAAGGGCATTTAGAAAATCCGACGCGGCTTGTAAGTAATTTTAAAATATTTTACCAACTTAATGTAAAAAATGTATTATAGTTAAATAATTAAGAAATAACTGAATAAAAAATTTATTATTCATCGGAAAAATTTTTTGCTTTCAGAAAATATTGTCCATATTAATACAAACAACTAAAAGCAAATAAAAGCATTTGAAATTAAATAATATATTTGTTTTATTGAGTTTTGTATATTACAGTTCAAAGCTATTTTTCAGGTACAAGTGGAGTTATTACAAAAAAACAAAACGTGATTTGCATTCTTCAAAGCCTTGTGCTTTTAACTATTGTAATAACTAAACCCGATGCGAGCGAATTTCTAGAGTTTTCATAAAATTAGTTATGGTGGGGGGATAATAAATATAAAAAAAATATTTCTGCCATGACTATAATAAAAAAAAACATATTTATAATAATTTCGATCATCTGTGAATACTTTCTGAAAGTTTCATTAAGATCCGACAATTATTTTCATTTTTGCAAGATTTCCAAAAATAATGTGTGTCATACAAAAAAAAAGTGATAAAAATTGTATATGTTATTTCACTGGTGACCGTGACACAAAGATAAACAAAGTTTTTTATTCAAAATTTAGAATATTCTAAAAAGAAGGAAAAATTTTTTAAAAATAATGAAAAAAAACTTTGTTCTTTCCTCTTCCACATAATATAAGCATTTAAAAGATAAAATTTTGTTTTCGTCAAGTTTGGCGTCTTTTTAATCATGCTTATGCCATTTTTTTAGCGATATCGTTGAGGTACCTATGTAAAAGGTAAAAAAAATATATTTAATATTAATTATTAAACAATTAATATTAATTTAATATTAATAATTAGATTACTTATTACTAACAATAATAATATGAATAATCATAATAATAATAAGAAGAATGGTAATAATTAAATGAAAAAATAAAGAATAAAATATAAAATATAAAAATATAGGAATATATATATATATATATATATATATATATATATATATATATACATACTGTTTCATGCTAGACGTAATCTTCAGGCCGCGATTGCATCTAGCATGAAACAGCTTGTCGCCTCTGAGTGTGGACTTCAATATTCCCTTTTATATTTATATTTACATACGCTCTATCTATGATATTGACCAATTTATCTCATAAATATAGCACACCTTAAAACTACATATCTTCATATATATATAT
>OZ038477.1:2612500-2615000 GCA_964036315.1 Acanthosepion esculentum
GCTGTTTTAGCAAGTAGGTTCACCCGTTTTCACAGGTATATATCACATCTCATAATTATTATCTTTTTTAATTTTCTTTCTTCCCATCTTTCATCTCTTCATTGATTAAACCAACATAGACTAGTCAACTGCTGAAAACTATGTGATGTAAATTGTAGTGAATAATCCTTACATCTCAACTCAACGAAGGATGTCAGAATGCTGACCATTTGAAGAGACACTAAAAGAGGAAGATGTGAAAAGAATCTGCCTATTTAAGGCTGTTAATAACAATATTAATTATTGGCCGTTTTTCATAAAACATGTTTAATTTTGAATAGTATGATGGTAGGAGTAATTTACAATGCTACCTTTTCTACATTCTTCTCGATGTTAAAGGAGGGCGACTTCTTTGCCCTACCCAACATTTTGGAATGAATATTTCTGATGGCTTTTGTATTTACTGAAGCACCGGGTACCTGGATACTGCGCCACTGTCTCTGTAGTTTTACTCCGGTTGGCCACACGTCGTAACCGGGTGTTAGCTGAGCATGCTCAGGCAATGGTAATGTCGTCACATTCTCGGCTATACTTGTCTCTCTGAAAAAATGAAAAAAACAAGAGAAATTAGCAATGAAATCCTACCACATTAGGGATCAAAACGTATTTTGTTTCAAGCAAATGTAGTAACATTAACAAAAGTATTAAGTAATTTTCAATAGGTAGTTTCTTTTCATACAATCTGTAGAATGTTTCTGAATATGAAGATAATAAATGATTTCCTACTAAATCACCGTCTTTATTACCACAAGAATATCTCGATTAAAAGTAAACTACAAATATACAGTAATTTATATGAAAATATATGATTTTATGTAGACATAGTAATTTGTTTCATTAGTTTAAAATGATGTTGATGTGACGTTTAAAATTCCTTTCTTGCTGAGTGTTGACATTTCTTTTCGAGTGTCTATCAGGTCAAAAACTGACAGTCTACTCGGGTAAATGATGTCTCTTGGTCGTGTTCAGACTTTTCTACTATCGGAATGACACGTCATTGTCCCATTACAATTTCAGACATCTTTTTAAATGTAAATACAAAACTTTTTTTCAATAAATTACTGTTATCCCGCGAAAAAAAAGATTTGTCTTAACCATCAAAATCTTGATGATGATATTGGAAAATATCGAAAGTACACGGAGGAAAAAATGAATAAATACAAAATAATTGTAAACATTGATCGCCTTTTTTGGGACACCGTCAGTGTTTGCATCTATTGACGGGCGAAATTCTGCGCGTTATTAATTTAGGATTTCAGATTTTATTCAACACAAATCTTGAGAATCCAGTGCAACAACGTATAATGAATAATACTTTTTTGACCGTATTTTCTATTATAAATTTGAAACCCATTTTCGTAATATGACGCCTCTCTCTAAACCAAATAAACAGCGACTGTTTTAGATGAAGTTTTTTTCATGATCATTTACTACTAAAATTTAAGGTAAATCTAATTTACCGATGAATCCATTCATCGATGAAATAGAGCAAATCTTAGTTTAAATCTTGAGCGTAAAAACAGAAAATCAATAATCCATTAATTCCAGACTGTTTCTGTCATCAGATAATATTTGTATCTATTTCTAAATGAATATGATGACATTCATAATTTTTTTCTTCACCTGTTTTCCCTTTAATAATCAAATGAATTGACAAAAGCAATAGCGAAAAAATCTGTTAGGTAGAGCCCATTGTATTTTTCTTTCGTTTGAAAGCATTTTAACGGATTCTTTATGAGTTTATTGAGACATTGAATGTGTTATATTGTTAAGAGCATTGCCGTCCCAAGCCAGAATCAACCGCCCATTTCAAGATAATTGCTTGTGTTCTTTATATATGTTTTTTAAGTTATATGCGACAGAATTTCGTAGAGTTTATTAAGTAACTCCTACAAATAAACGAACATATTTCCAGGGATTCTCTGATGAATTGTCTGAAAAATATATTATTTTTAAAAATTAATTTTCAATGATAAAACTGGCTTTGATAAACACTAACAAAGTTACGTTACTCTGGGACAGGGTATTGCGATATTTTTCCGCGATAATTCTCTCGCTTGAAGGAGAAAATATATTTTTACAAAATCTCTTTAAAAATTGCGTAGCAGTCCAATCACGTCTTTGCAATATATCTCTATTTACCTCTCTATCTATATTCGACTCTCCAGATGATGTTCGATGTATCTGGGTCTAGCACTTCAGCAATTTCGAACCGAATTACCAGACTACCCAAATATAACATCTGATTCTTGCAGCAAATCTTGTGTAGAAAAAGTCACATTTTTCAGAAGAATTGATAAAAGACTGGTGCAGAGTATTCCATGACATCTCCAAAGAGTCCTCCTCAGTTTTTGAATTCAGCGTTATTCTTTTCCTAGACTAGAATATAAACAAAGCACCAAAATCCCAGTCTGTATGACTAAATGGATATATAGCTTTCCCAAGATGATTTGAATGAAAG
>OZ038477.1:2620000-2687500 GCA_964036315.1 Acanthosepion esculentum
GTGAGGATTGAGGAATAGATAAAAGATGAACGGGAATGAAAGCAACAGAAGATGTCGATTGATGTTGCATTTAAATTTTTTATGATTGTAGCTATCAGGGAAGAAAGTAAGAGGAAAGGCGTTCCACTATCTGGAAGTACGAGAAAAGAAACTCTTGGAGTAGAAGTGGTGGTTACATTTAACTATTTCAACAGCAAAAGAATGGGTCTCAGATGTCAATCTAGTATCACGCTTAAATTCATGTAGTCAGAGCACCAGGAAAAATAGCTAGACAGATGAAGATATTTGTAGAAAAGACAGAGGGAATCCATATTACGTCTGTGAGAAAGTGACTGAAGACGTGATGCCAAGACAGGACCGATTATATTGCTAATATTTCTGTGGATTTTGTCCAGAACCTCGAGATGAACTCTGACGAAAAAAACCTGGCACGACACAGTAAACCAACTTTCCTTGCAGTAGATGCATCTATTGATTCAATGTAGCTTCCCAATTCAAGTCAGTTGAAAACGTGAGGTCAAGAAGGCGCAGTATGTCGCTCTCCAGGAGTTTATCATCACCCATACTGATCGCGAACAGGAAAGTTTTTATGGTGGTTAAAAGTAGGAGACTAATAGAGAAGTAATCAGTGGGGATAGAATGTTCTTCCGTGTGCTTAAAACAGGCATTACATGGAAGGACTTTCAACAAGCTGGAAAGCAGGAAACAGCGAGGCAATACTACTTGGAGAGAACTGGAGCCAGCTGGGGAGCACATTTCTTTAGAACGACGGCTGGTATCCCGTCACTTCCACTTGCCTTATAGGAGTCTAATTTAGAAATGATGCCCGAGACTAGTGACGGGTTTATGCACATATCCACTTAATAGAGCCTCATTTCTAAGCGGTAATAAAATGTAGGTACTCCGGATGAGTGTTGAATTGGATGAGAATTTCCCAGCAAAGCCTTATTTTCTGTTGATGTTAGGACATGATATTGTTTAGCACGTTCTTGCAGAGCCGCCAATAATCTGTAGAACCAAACTTGCGATAGGCTATATGGTTCAGTCTATAGCAAACAGTAACTTTTCTTCATTGAGGACAAGATTGTACTCGTTACGAGCAGAGAAAAAAGAAGTCTGTTGCAATCAGACATGTCGTTCTGGTACAGTCGGAAGAAGTGATTCCTATTGCTATAGCGGCCGAACAAGCGGTGAGAAGCAATGAGATTAACGCGGTTTAACTTGGTATTTCTAATCGATGACGGTTTCACCAAAGAGGAGACCTCAGACGCGCATTATTGAACGGCATGATTAAAAATTATCTTCCAAGGGATGTCACGAAAGAAAATCCCGGAACGAGTCCTACTATGCTCGTTAAAAACAGAAAGGCATTCTGCTGGTAGGAGGTTTACAGTTGGTGAGGGAGCGGAAGGAAATGTTTACAGACACTACCGCGTGATCAGTGATACCAAGAGGAGAGAGCTGCATTTCGTGACAAGAGTCCGGGATAAAGGTAAAAAAAAATAGATCGTGAAGAGAAGACTTTCCGTCAGGGTTACTGGGAAAACGCGTAGGAAAGTCAACTACTTCCGTGAGAGATTGAGTGATTGAAAAGATAAGGGTTTCAATGACAGTGAGGTCAGTAACAGAGTGTTTATGCCACTTTTGATTGCAATGTGGTCCTCTGTTGGCGGAGATTTCTTTCTGCGAGAAATACTGCTGCCCTATGCAATAGGCAACAATAAACTACAAAAGAACTCAAAATTGATCGCTGCATTTACGTATTGCATTAATATTTAAGCTTACCTTTTAAACATTCAATGATAATTCTTCTGCCGCCACTTAATTTAAAAAAAAATTATGTACGTAGGTCCTTAATTTCCGTACAAACAATTATTTTTATTTCATGGGTAACCTTCGTAATTAATTTCAATTATTTCCAAATTTATTTCCAAGTTATAAAAATTCCAAAATTTCCAAATTATAAGTAATGAAAAGTTGGGACTGCATAATTTCAGGATTGCAAGTTCGGATGCGGCCCAGGAATATTTTTAATTTGCTCACGGAGTCGGCCTCATTCCAAAATGGTAGGCTATGTTGGGCTACAGTCTCTAGAAGTAAAGTTGAAAATGCGTGACACACTGACATTTTCGTTTTTTGAAAAATGTATTGGGCGCTTTTTCATTAATCTAGCCGTAGTTTTACAAATGCTGCTTATTATCAAATGTTGGATCTCTGAATTATATATATATATATATATATATATATATGTGTGTGTGTGTGTGTGTGTGTGTGTGTGTGTGTGTGTGTGCGCGCGTGCGCAGCTATATTCAAATCCAATATTAAAATACAATCCATTTAAATACTTAACAAAAATAATAATCCATCCTAAAAAATAAATATCTTGCGATAAACAGAAATATTAAACAAACGGTGTCTTCCCAAACAAGCACCTGAATATTGCGAAAAGGATGAACTCGACGTAGGGTGTTATGTATATTTTTAATATATATATATATATATATATATATATATATATATATATATATATATATATATATATATATATATAAATATATATATACATATATATATATATATATATGTATATGTATACACATATACATATATACATATATATGTATATGTATTCACATATACATATGCATACATATATGCACACACACACATACATATATATATATATATATATATATATATATATATATATATATATATATATATTCATCTGACTATAAGCAAAATGTCATATCAACCGGAAGAAGTTGGGTATTATAATATTGTGCCTCTTTCGCACGAATCCAGAACAATTCTAGAGCCACCCAAATTTGTAGACAAACACATATCAGTGGACAGCAACCTATCTAGAAGGCTTAGAAAACTTTAATTGATATTTTAAGCATTCTACCTATGAATGCTCTTTTTGGCGGCTAATGTCCTTTACATTTTCTTTGTGAGATTGGAATGTACCTTGTTATCTATATAATATTTACAAATACTACATCCTGCAACAAATACAACTACAGTTGTCTTTATAACAGTATTCGAGGTCAGATATTGAGCGATTATAATTTCGGATGGAGACCGGCACTTAAAATCATTCGTACAAACATGATATGAGCAAGGATAGTTGTACAACTCAATGTTCTCACGATAGATCTTCAGGCATACAAATGCCTGAATACATATATGTGTGTGTGTGTGTGTATTTGTGTGTGTATATCTGTGTGTCCGAATGTGTTTGTTTGTATGTATGTGTCCATTAATGCAGACATATGTATGTGGATACATAAGTTTGTAAGTATATCCAATAATCATATAAGTTTACAAGTGCGTGTTTATATATGTGTATATATGCGTATGTATCTGTTTATACTGTTTGTGTTCACTATCTTTCTTCTCTTAAGATCAGAAATCAATCAGTGTCTTGAAGAAGGAAATTTAAAATAAATTTGTTTCAATCCACGTTTTAATCAATATCATTATCGCGAATAGATCAAATAAATCAGGGTTCGTTTATGGACATTAATTTTTCACAATGTTTTAAAATCTCTCATAAACTATTTTACTATAGCTTCCTTTTTAACATGTTAGAACTTTAATGAAAAAAAGTATTCATACATGCAAATTTCAGATTTTAAAACTTTAAAATTGCTTTAATACTCGAGATTATTGAAGTGTAATATTCTAGAATGTCCCAATAATGTTATCAGTAGTTATTTTTAGCCTAAAAAATGCAAACAGAATATTCTGTAATTGATATTCGTTCATTATTGCAAGCGGTGAAGAAGAGACAAATTCGCAAAATGAACTGATTGTTAAGCTCTGGAAAGAAGGTAAAAGTTACAAGAAAATCTCAGACAACCTGAATATTCCAGTTACTACCATAATTTAATTCATTGCAAGATATAAATAACTCAAAACTGTTGAAAACCAAATAACAGGTGCTCCACGGATGATTATTTCAAGATCTTCGAGGAAATTAATGCGCCAAATTAAAAAAATCCAATTGTTACTTATCAAGAGTTTCAAGATGATTTGCTTTCATCAGGAGTCTGTATCACTAAACAGACAATAAGAAATGAAATTCATAGGAACAATCTAAAGTCACGCTACCCTCAGAAATCTCCACTGTTATTGAAAAGACACAGAGATTCCAGGTTGAAATTCATTTGTGGTCATAAGGATAAGGAAAAATCGTATTGGGAAAGAGTATTATGGACAGACGAAACAAAAATTGAGTTGTTTGAACGTAATTCTAGAAATCGTGTATGGAGGAAAGATGGCGATGCTTTCAAACAAAAGAACACAGTTCCAACAGTGAAATTTGTTGGTGGCAGCATCATAGTCTGAGGAGGTTTTTTTGCAAAAGATACTGGCAACATATTAGTAATAGATGGTAGAATGAGCGCCGCAGCATATCAAAATATGTTGGAAGCAAACTTAATGATTTCGGTTGAAGATCTTGAACTTCCTCCTGATTGGATCTTCCAACAAGATAATGATTCTAAGTGCACTGCAAAATCTACGAAGAAATGAGTTGCTGAAAATAATGTAAATATTCTGAAATAGTAAAGTCAGTCCCCAGATTTGTGGTGATATTTGAAAATTCAAATCCAATCGAGAACTCCAACAAACATCCCGCATCTGAAGACCATATGCGAAGAAGAATGGAACAAGATACCAACTAAAATTTGCAAATCATTAATTTTGAACTACAAGAAGAGGTTGGTTGCTGTAGAAGTGAATAATGTCTATTCTACAAACTATTAAATTAATATAATGCATTCTTTTTTGTATTGTACGAATATTTTTTTCACACATTAAAATGGATAAATGGGATTTATTTCTATTAAATCAAAATTGTTCTCTTTCTATGCATATTAGTTATTATATATCTCTGTACAGCTAATTCTATCAAAAGTATGTCCCTTCATTAGTTGAACATAAAATAAATTAAAAATTTGTATGCATACAAATATTGTTCCCCCCTCTCTCTCTCTCTCTCTCTCTCTCTCTCTATATATATATATATATATATATATATATATATATATATATATATATATATATATATATATATATATATACAGGGTGTCCATAAAGTTCGTATGCACTTTAAAAAAATTATAACTTTATTTGTATTCGCGATAAGACTAATCTGTAAAAAATGTTATAAAGTTTAATGTACCTAGTTTTAAGTATAGCTAAAATAACTAATGTGATTTCAGGCATTACTGTAAATCAGTTGGCAAATGTTTTCCGTGAACTACAAAATTGTATTAACCTTTGTATTGTTAATGATGGAGGCCACCTGACGATTGCATCTAGCATGAAACAGACTGTCGCCTCTAAGTGTTGACTTCAATGTTCACTTTTATATTTACACACGCTCTATCTCTGATATTGAGCACTTTATCCCATAAATATAGCACAGTTTAAGACTATATTTCTTTATATATATATATATATATATATATATATATATATATATATATATATATATATATATATATATACCTGATGCTCTGAATAGATCTCAGAACTAATCATGAACAGTAAATCCTTTATTTGAAACAAGGTTTGAGTGCCTTTCTGGTCATTTCGGCCCTTCTAAAATTCCGCACGTATAGGAAGGTTTCCACGAATCCACGAATAGGAAGGTTTCCCTTGAATGCAGATTCCTCGTATGTTAAATGCAATATGTCGATGATTTCAGCGATCAAAAAATAACCAAGCAATTCGTCTGAAAACTAGAAATAAAATACATATCTGCAAAGATACAGTCACATTTTGATAAAAAAAATTCCTTTGAATTGCACCATAATTTACTATAAAATAACCTCCATATTGTACTCAAATGATTCTACAACTTTTATACAAGTGGGTGCTGAAAAGTTCCCCAAATCAATATTTCAGTTTAGGTAAATGGATCGGAGCCGACAATCACTTTTCAGCGCTCGTAGATAAGAATGCATTTATTGTTGTTTCAAAAGAAACGCTTCCTTATTCAGCATTTGTGAGAACTACAATGACAATAAAAATGGCTGCACGCTTTTCTACATATCCACTTCGTCATGACAAGACCGAACATTTATAAGAATGGAAAACGGGCGTAACAATTAAAGCTGAATTGTAAAAATAGGGAAAACGATTTTTTTGCCTATAGTTCTGTGTAAATGATTCCAATTACAATTAATGGTATTTTATTCGTGTTCAAACGTTGTTTTGAAAAACATTTTGCGTCATGTGTTGAAGTGGAAATTGCCACAAACTTGTTTTGTTGCTTCCTCTTTTCTAACATGTGTTTCTTTTATTTTAAAGCGAATCCATTTTGTCCTTCTTCCTACCCAAATCTAAAAGGGTATTTTTCGATTTCCAATGAAGCATGACACAAGGAAAAACTGTTTAACACTGAAATTCATAGAAAAAATCTAATTACAGGGGTTAATTTTAAAATATTCATGACTGGTTGAGAAAAAATATCAAGAAAACGAAAAAATATTTGATCCAATTTAAGGTGCGGCAGATAATCAGGAAATGAATTGGATTCCTACGAAGTCGATCACTTCAGATATATAGTGGCCTTATGTTTTTGATAACATCTATGCGACGTAATAACTAAATAAACTTATTTTTTAACTGAGTCCAGCGCTATTTGAAAAAAACTGACCCAACACCTAAATTAACATAGTTTTCCACCCTGCAGTTAAAAGTTCTATTGTGGAACAAACTATATAAAAAAAAAACACGTGTCGGGTATTACGTATGCCATGAAGAATTTGGCAATAGTAGTCCATCACACGAACATGAGACATTGTGAATGAAATTTGAAAGCACAAAATATATTATCTTCATTTCTTTTTGCCCCTGAAGTGAGCATAAACAAAACTGGCCTTCATATATAGTTTGTAAAATATCTTTTTGAAATAGGGTATGCAGATAATGTTGCTAATGTCGAAATAAAATAATATCTATCAACACGGTAATTTTCTATCTTTCTTTAATAATGACACCAAAAATCTTATCTGTGAATATGAAAGGATTCAATTAAAAATCGGCCTGACGATTGCGTCTAGCATGAAACAGCCTGTCGCCTCTGAGTGTTGACTTCAATGTTCACTTTTATATTTATATTTACATACGCTCTATCTCTGATATGAAGCACTTTATCCCATAAATATGACACACCTTAATACTATATTTCTTCATATATATATATATATATATATAGGTGTGTGTGTGTGTATGTGTGTGTGTGTTATTGTTTTTCCTCTTTAATTTAATAATCCGTTATCGCTTTTAATTTTGTGCTTACCCTCATAGACGTATATGGATGCAAATCTGTCTAAGTGATCAATTTGTTTTTGATCGGAGTTTCTTGTGGAAAGGAATTCTCCATGCTTATTTTAGATTTCACGTATCTGAATTGAAGGAAAATTTGAACCTTTTCTTGCTGATCGACAGGTATGAGAACACGCAAATCTGCACTTTCTTTCCCTGTTTTACCTGTAAGCCAAATATATGAGATGGTATTACAATGAAATCTGAAGGATAATACCACTTCTTAATTGGTGACCTCTCACCAAATTTAATACATTTGACCAACAGAAAGTTTTATTTAGATGGAAATATATATAAAAAATGTTGGTAAAATATTTCCAGCGGAGGGGTTTTCTCTTAAGCTTGTGCCATTATCGCACGGTGTTTCCAGTTTACTTCGTTCTGCTTTTACACAGATTAATTTTGGGCATATATTGCTTCTTCATTATGTGTGTGTGTGCGTGATTTCGAGTGTGTATGTGAGATGAATCTATGCCTATGTGTGTGTGTTCTAAAACCTGTATATTTTTAAAGCCCATAAGTAAATAGATATCATCTATTTCTTAATATTTGACAAAATAAATAAAAATATAGATAATTATAAGGTGTAAAATTAAAACAGAAATAAATTATGGCATTTTGAGAAATGTAACACCCACAGAAAAAGGTAAAATACATATCCACAAACCACAGATGATTACACACGAAATAAAAGTTTTATTCTTTTTCTTCGGTAGGGTATGAATGGTGTCAACCGTGATGAAGTGCATTCAAGAACAAAAAGAAATATTTAATGAAAAGAGCATTGTACAAAAAGATAATGATTTTGATCGCAACGGCGTTTTTCACTTACACCTGTATGCAAGGTCACATATTAACAGATTAAGTTAAGAAAAGATTATGGCACGAAAGATGGATGTTTCATCTCCTCTTCCTTAATCTCCTGGCTTTGTTTCATCTGACTATCATCTTTTCACATCATTGTAACATTCTATAGGATGGAAAGTAATTTATTGATTGGGAAGAGTTTACAAAACAATGCGTATTTCTTTGCATCGAAACTAAAGAATTTTATGTCCAAGAGTTCCATAATTCGCCAATGGAATTATTTTATGTATAATGATGAAAATATTGCTTTTTTCAAATATATCAATTAAGACTGAAAAATTATTTGGTTTTTCATACTAGCGTACAATTCTTATTCCTACACACACATACACATACATGATGACCGAAAAAATAAATGACCAGCGACATAAGAGATATACGCTCTCATGTAATAAATGTATATGTCAAGGTGAAGGCTATACAAGCAGGTAAAACGATCTGAGGTGTTTATTTTTCATGTCTTTAATGCTGCACTCAACGGCTAGAAAGAGGTTTTTCTTAATGGCAAAATTGTTATAGCTGAAAGACTAGCTCAACACATTTCCGAAATGGTATGATTTGTTGTATGCTCATGTTCTCTATATGGTGAATGGATATGGGAATTGGATAAAGGATAAAAAAATCAACACCTTTGCCAATGAGGCATCGCACCTCTATGAAATAGACGGAGGATCTGATGTAATGTATAAGTCAACACGACACTTACAATTTGCAAATAGCTTTAATATCATTCCAAAATCACACGACCTGTTTCCTTATCGTTAAAAGCATTGGCATTGTTTCTGAGAACTCATTATTTCGCTTCGTCTTTCAGACAATCTCTAATAACGTCATTGGAACAAACAGGACGGTAACACAAGAAAAATGTAATACTTATCAAATTTGATTTCCGTACGAATGATCATAAACGTGACAACGATCAATGAAAAATATATGCCCCAAATTTTCGTTCAAAATCCTTTAATGATTACTGATAAGGAAATCTATAGAAGAATGAAAAGTGGGCACGACGGTTCAAACAGGTTTAAGAAGGAAGTTTGAAAGAAGCGCTGGAAAGTGATGTCTGCAAAAGAATACAAATAGATATATATATCTATATACAATATATTCTATATACAATAGAATTTTAAAAAAAACGGAAAAGAAGAAGAAGAGGAATCGATCGGGGAAATAAGAAAGATAATCTGTCAACTGAAGGCGAAGAATGTTGAAGCAGGAGAATATAACTTATATGTTAATAGTTTCTTCCATCGAACTTCGCGCTTGTTGATATCACTTCCGGCTTCTTGCTTCCCAGTCAAGTTTGATCTTCAAAAATTAAAATGCAATGACAGTCGTCATCTTCTGTCTTCTTAAGTCTTGTTCTTTTATCGTTCTCCTTTACTAATATTGTTAATATTACCAGTAAGTTATTTGAGGACATTGCAAGAACTTTTTCGAATGTCATGAAATATAACAGCAAATGTCCACGATAGTTTTGGTAACACGACGTAAGAAGATGATCAGAATGTTAGATGGTGAAGGTTAGGAATAGCAGTGAAGTAAATGTCGATTTCAAACTTGCATTATCTGCATGCGATGCTGAGCCATACACGATCAAAGATATACTTAGTTCAATGTTGAAAATAAAGAAGATAGCCATCTAAAGAAACGAGGAAATCATCAAGGCGCCATTGAAAGGAATTAATGCTTTTCAACTGTACAATTCAGCTGAGCTAGAGACACAGCCATGTTTATCTTGTCAGACTTTTTGGTATCATTATGGAAAATGGGCAGCAGTTCCAACTCAATAAACAATGACAAAATCAAACATCGTTATTCTATGGAAGAACAACAACAAAAAGCCTTCGGTCAAAATACCCACTATAAAATAAATAATTTATTTTACGAGTTATATGTAATATTTTTGGAGCTAGCTAGAATATGCTGATTGGTTCTATTGAGCCAAGCGAAATAAGACACTCAATAATTTTTAATGATTTTCTGGGTTACGATGTTGAATATGATGGCAGTTTCAATTTTAGTATGTCTTTCTTTCTGAGATATGCGAAAGCAAGGTCTGCAGTTTTATTGATTAAGACACTGACGTTACAAAAAAATCTGTTCATTCCGGGAGAAGTTACGTTTATTTAAATTCAAACAATTTTCCTCACTGTTTTCCCGTTCGACTTCCTTTGGATGTTTATCAATCCGGTTAACCTTCAATGAATTTCGAACTGAAATAATCAACAGCGGAAGATTTCTCCCTTGTAATGTCTACAGATATCTCTTTTTTTTTCTTATTTCGTATGTCTCAGTTATGTAAAACCCCCTGCATCCCCGGAGTCTAAGATTGCACTCCGCGGCTCTGGGATTGAACTCACAATTATTATGTTAGCACCGGTTTTATGCACTCTGCTATCTAGCAGTTCGTTTGTGAAATCAGTAGTATTAGTTAATATTAGTTAATAGTAATTATTTTCTGCTACGCTTGTTATCGCCTAGTTGTCCTTGAAAACAATTTATTCAATTAGTTGTAAATATTTTTCGTTTTTTATCAGATTTAGTTGGATCAAATATATTGTGAATTTACAAAAAAATAAGTAATTTTTTCGAAATTACTGTTTGTTTAGAATTTACTCTTATAGTACTACTAATATATATATATATATATATATATATATATATATATATATATATATATATATATATATTGAAGATTGTATTAATTTATTTGATAAGATCCAGTTCACTTGATGAGGTTTAAAATGTCTAACAGATGCTCCATGAAATAATTGTTCACAATTTATTTTCCAAAAGCTTCAGTTTTGTAACATATTTTAATTCAAACTCCACTTGTCCGAGTGAAGTGTAAAATCTGGATAACATTATTTACACTATTTACATCGTTTGGACTGTTGTCCTTATTTTTATTGCAATATTCACGAGGTCTCTACCGTTGTACGTTCCGACCTTCTTCAGGTGATATACGTTGAAATTTCGAACCGAACTCTATTATTTAGTCTACGGGGCTGGATTGTTCTACTTGCATTGTGTCATGCGTCCCCAAGGACTAATAGAGCAGTTGATAAATCGTTAGTTGAGTAATCCACAAAGTGTCTTGACCCAAAGAGTTGTGAATTCAATACTTGGCCACAGCACAAGTGTTGGTGGGGAGGACTTGCATAGTTGAGTTACTAAAGGGAATTATTTGAAACTGAGATATCCAAAACTGCATGGCATATGGAATTAAAAATCCAGCCTTGTAGACAAAATAAAGGGTTCGTTTCGAAATTCCAAGTTAAAATACATCATCTCAAAAATATAACAGATTTTATTTGATTTGTTTAACCTTTTTTTGAAAACCCAAATACATGAATTAAAAGGTACGAATGCAGATATTGAAAAAAACTAATTTTCTTTTGCACAATGTCAATGAGGACAATAGAGGTTAGAAGGAATATCCTGAGCCTATCAACTAAAAAATCAGATAAAGCCTACTTGCCTTGAAATGCTACATTTATATGTTGATATTTATCCTGGCTCGAACCCTAGCTCCTATTGCCGACAGGCTTTTGTATCATGAAATGTGTGGACAGGAATTTTATAAGCTTAAACCTGATGGATAGATGAGTTATGTCTTCGTTGACAAGTCTTTCGCTTCGGATTTTTGCTTCCGGGAAACTCTGGCAGCTACTCATAGCAGATGGCTTCTGTCAACAAGAAAGGCTTCAATAACAATGATTGTCTGTCCTCAAGGCCAATATACACGGGCTTAAGCCCTTACGCAATATTGGTGTTGAAGGATTGGCCAAGTTCATCAATCGATGTATTGCTTTGCATATTTCATGATTCCTGACACCATATATATATTCGTTTAATTACAATATCCGATTTTGAGATAACGCAAACGTGTAAACTTATCATTTTCTGAATTATTAAATACTTTACGGCATTTCTTAATGGAAAAACTTACGCAAAAATATTATATCCTAACATCCTGGGCAGTGACAAATGACGATCATGATATAAAATATGAATTGACATTTTTTAAAAGTTATGTGTAAAATAAAACTGGGTGAACAAATTCACTTACTGTTTTTCTTTTTCAAAATCAAAAATCTTTGATGGCATTATAAAAGCGATATTCTTTTATATACTGACAGCTTCTTGTCAGTTTATTTTTTGTCTGCAATCTCTGCTAATATCTGTAAATTAAATATTGTATGTTTATTTAATATATCTTTCTTTCTAACTCGAACTCTCTCACTCTTTCTCTCACTATATATATATATATATATATGTGTGTGTGTGTGTGTGTGTGTGTGTGTGTTATACAGTGATGTTCGATAAAAGTGAATCACCTAATGTTTTTTTGCGAAATGTTCTCTTCTCCAATGAAACGAAAGTTGAGCTAAATTCAAAGGATAAGCGATCTAAAATCCGAAGAAGAAGCTTTGAAAGCTCTTTGAATTTAGCAGTAAGAACTGTCAAGCATATAATGTTCTGGTAATATTTTTCTTTTCATGGAACTGATTTCTTAAAACCTATTGAAAAGACCCTCAGGAGCGAACAGTACAAGAGAATTTTAGAGTCTTGTCTGCTCCCTTCTGCTGAAAGGGTGCAAATCAACCCCACCAAACTCATTTTTATGCAGGATAATGCTACCTGTCACAAATCAAAATTGATGAAGGAATACTTTGATGAGAAGCAGGTGAATGTTATGACATGGCCGCCCCAATCTTCTGACCTCAACCCCATAGAAAACTTATGGAGCATTATAAAGTACAGGCTCTCGAGAAAGCAGTTGAGCAACAAAGAGGATTTGATTGTGAATTTCATATCCGAATGGAATTCAATGCTTGGAGATGAGGTTTGCCAGAATCTAATCAAGTCAATGCCAAAAAGGGTTGAAAAGGTTATTCAAAATAAAGGAGGACCCATAGATTATTAAATATTTCGAACTATATTATCTATTATAAATAAATTATACCTCTATTATTCTTTATTTAAAGCTGTTCGGTTATGTTTCTCTTGATTACTAGTTGCAGGAAATAAGTGAGTCACTTTTTTTGCACATAGTATTTCCCTAAATCTCATTTATATCCAAAATTATAATTATCAATAGAATACCTTAGGGTGAGTAACCTTTTTTACTAGGTGGTCGGGAAGGGGTCTTTATATTAGTAAGATTAAAAATTAGTTTGACCCCAAAAACAATAGACGAAAAAAATTTTAAGTAACAAAATCAGGTGAGTCACTTTTATCGAACAGCACTATATGTGTGTGTATGTATTTCGGCATCATATTTTCATTCAAACATGTTTCATTGGATATCAGTTTCTCGTCAAAGAAGTCGGCGGAGTTTTTTCTTGTTTTTTGTTTAAACCCATGTACTTTCGACTTTTCCTAAGATCATTTTCAAGGGTAAATTAAAAAGACAAACTTATTGTAAATCCGGTAAGTCCGTTGTTATAGTTATTTAACAATTTTGAAATCTATCCGTTGTAGTTATGGAATTTTACATAAAACAAGCCTACACACACACACACACACACACACACACACACACACACACACACACACACACACACACACACACACACACACACACACACATATATATATATATATATATATATTGGTTGATTGATCGATTGATTCAATGAAATGATTCTTATGAATATAAACGTTATTTTCAGTGGGTCAATGGATTTGTGTTGAAGTCCTAGTTATCTTTTTTTTATTTTCTTAAACATTGAATTTAATAACAACCGGCCTAAATCGAGATGCTTTACTAAAGAAAGACTGTGCTTCTGACAGGAATCGAACCTGCAGTTTTAACCTCAAAATGATTTGCTGATGGAATAAAGAGAGGGAGGTTCGATTCCAAAAATAACGTTTATAATAAGAAGAAATAATATCGAATATCCTTTTTAACAATGACTGTTGTTTACGTTTTGGTTATAAAACTGAAGGTAGAAGATATAGATTCGTAGAAGTCCCGACAAGAATAACAGACATTTGATCGGCGGCCATTTTAAACTTGCGCAGTCAGAAACCATTTTAACTGAGCAATTGTTTCTTAAGTAATTTTGGGAACAATCTAATCTTATGGCCATCACGATTTGAGATTTATAAAATCTATTCAAATATACCTTCTGTCTATTAAATAACACATTAAACATATGGGACTAGACGCTAACTTACGACTGGCAACAACGTCAGTGGCTTTTCATCTTCTAGTACCTCAGGTTTAATATGACATTAACAACTGATATTCTCAGTTTCTACTGTAACTATTATTTTGCTACATGTTGCTACTCAATAGGTTTAGACTTAAAAGTATATGTGCATATATATATATATATATGTCTGTGTGTGTGTGTGTGTGTGTGTGTGTGTGTGTGTGTGTGTGTGTGTGTGTGTGTTTCTGAACAGGTTTTATTAAATTCTACCGAAAAGGCGGCAAGGTTTGTCTATTCAAACTTTTATTATATCTTTCCACTTTTTTTATATATATATATGCAATTTTTACATATATTATTTAAATATTATATATGAACGGTACTTATTAGGGTGCGCTCAATATTAGTAACAGAGCTAACATATTTAGTTGGATTGATGTGAATTTGGGTTTGTATGACGATCGCTATATATATATATATATATATATATATATATATGTGTGTGTGTGTGTGTGTGTGTGTGTGTGTGTGTGTGTGTTGTGTGTGTGTCTATGTGTGTGTATAATAAAATATAGTTTATAGTGTTTGTATTTATAGACTAAAGTGCACAAAATCAGCGATAAATAGATGTAAATATATAAGTGGACATTGAACTCACCACCCCCAGAGACAACAGTCTGTTTCCTGCTAAACGCAATCGTCATATTTTATGTATGTATGTATGTATGTATAGTCAACATAGAGAAATTACTTCTCCGTAATCAAATGCGCTGGACAATCATCTGACTCATGTGGAGGATGGCCGATACCTGAAAAGACATTTTCAAGATGAGCTGATACAATGTAATCGACCCGTTCATAATCCTGTAGTTGATGGATACAAGATTGTTTGTTTAACAGCAAATCAACTCCATATGGGTCATTTAATGCCGAAATTTACTTTGAAGTAATCAAAATACGTTATTCTGCATTCACAATTGAGTACATGGTAGATGATACTCATTTTTTGTGCCTGTGCATGTTTGTGTGGACATCATTACCAGAGGCCAAGATATGTGAATTTTATGTTGTACTTTTTTGAAGTTATATTTTCGAATACAATTTAATTGAAGGAATTGTAGGATATTCTACGGATTAATGATTGAAAGAGTTCTTTCATATTGATTTTTGGTGGTTCATTTTTTAGCGACACATCAATCTTTAAGGATTATTTAATGCCAAAATCTAAATATCTTGAACATAGTTTTATGGCTTCAACTATAGATAAAATGTATTGTTGGTAATTTTATTATAAATGTGTGTCGATGGTAATTTTTTTATATAATATAGTATTTTTACTACATATTTATATACACACACACACACACATATATATATATATATATATATATATATATATATATATATAAATTAATTAAATATATATATATATGCATATATATATACATATATATATATATATATATATATATATATGTGTGTGTGTGTGTGTGTTACGCCACATAAGTATTTACGTTTTGTATGTGTAACAATTGAGGATCTGTGTGAAAAATAATGGTGATCGACCCGCCCAAATTCAAGTTAAATTTGTTTTTAAAAAGAAAACAAAGAATTTTAGTTAAATGAAAATTGATTGACATGAATTGCGGGTAACATTAGTCGTGTTGAATATTTGTTTTACGAATTTAACGATATTTAATTTAAATTATTTTTTTTTAAAAATGGCTGCGCGTTTGGTTTTGCGTTAATAAAACTTAATTTAAAATTATTTACTTTTAGTTTGCCGGCGGATAAATTTTCCTAAATTAGTGAAATGTGAATTAACTGATTTTTTTCAGCAGAGATGTGTCGGGGGATTTAATCTTTTTGGAAATGTAGAAATCTGAGACTCGAAAAAGATTTCCAGTAAAATTTAGACATACAAATTTTCTTTTTGTTTGAGTCTTGGGTTATATAAAAAAACTGTCTTAATAAAATAATCTATTCATTATAAATGTCATTAATTAATTGAATAAGTATTGAAATGTCATTTTTCTTCGAGGGGACGTGGCCCTCACACTGGAAACTCATTTATCAGTGGGGGTGGGACGATTCATAGTTTGGGGGTAGAACTAATTCAGATATTTTGTTTTCATTTTTTTGTGAAGCAAAAAAGAATAAATATTAAGTTTCGTTTTCAACATCTGTAATAATGAATGAATAATAAAAAGTTAAAATAATTACACAAAAAAATACGGAAATATTTTCAGGAGAATAAAAAATTAAAAATACATATAGCGTTTCGAAATTATCAGCAGAATTAAAAAAGTAAAACCGAACGGAAATAATAATTAGTTCCGTTTGTTTTTACTTTTTAATTCTGAGAATTGCGAACCGCTTACATGTCTAAAAATGGATTCTAATGCAATTATGACGTATTTTTAATTTTAAAATATCTTCGCAAATACAAACCATAATATGATAATTTTTTTGCAAAAAGGTGGGTTTCTTGATAATGAGTGTGTATATTTATTTATATTGTCGTTAATTATTGTATGTTACAATGTTATATGGAATTAGGGAATAACTGGAGAAAAAATATATCTGATAACGCGTTGGTCGTAGTAGGAAGACAAATAAGCAGAGTCTTTAATTAAAGACTGAAGCTTGTAGCGGACCGAAGGGGTGAAGATGTGAAGAGATATCAGAAGGTTAAACTTTCCTGCTGGCCGGTCCAGCTACATCAGAATTTCGGACATTAATTAAGTCCAAAGAAGACAAAGAAAACAAACAAGACCGATATATATGGGTAAACAAATATATATTAATAACGAGTTACACAAAGGCATGAAAAGTTACATAGTGTTTGTATGGAGAAATTAAGTGTGTGTGTTGTAAGTGTTCGTACGTACGTGTATTGTTCTTAGCGCGTTCCCGGAATTTGGGAAACGCTGTGTTTGTGAGAGGTCACATATTGGTGTAAGTGAAAAAAGAACGATTTTACCTCGTCTCCGTGCGAGGTAGTGGCCCAAGGCCTGAGTCGAAAAAAAGAGATTTTACCTCATCTCCACGCGAGATGGCGGCCCAAGGCCTGAGTCGGGAAAAAAAAGAGAGAGAGAGAGAGAGAGAAAAGTCAGCCAGTATTTATAGCCATGGAAGAGAGACCCTGTTGAAGGATAAAGGAAACTGAGGAGGAGCTAACTCCGACAAGCTACGGACTGTCAAGGATTACTCAGACCTTCCAAAATTTACACCAAAAATATTGTGATTTGGGAACTTTTGCTGTAAACATAATTTTTTTATAAGTATTATTACGGAGATAATATACGAATATCTTTCTTTAGATGTTTAAAAATTGTACAGTGTGTACACTGTTCAATTATTAAAGTTAAAACGAAATATTTTAAATGACAAACTTGTACTTGGATTAAACGAAAATTACTTGCAATACATTCTATCTTACCGTCAATTACGACGGCACGAGTACACTAGTATATTTATACTTTCATAGAGTTTAGCGGTTAATATATTATATATATATATATATATATATATATATATATATATATATATATATATATATATATATATATAGATAGATAGATAGATAGATAGATAGATATGTGTCTGTGTGTCCACGCGCGTACTCGTGTGTGTATTAATTTACTGTATTTTAATTCAATAAACACTGTAATTAATTATTTACACTAACAATAATTCTACAAATCATTGTCTTAAATACTCTTGCAATATTTCAAAGGAAGATATTCTATACTTTACAAAATATATTCACAATCAAGACTGGACACTGTTACCGAACATTCAATAATATTCAATGTATTTCTACTAATTATTGAAAAAAAGGATGTTCATATAAATAATAATCAAATAATTTTAATAAAATAACTTTTTAATAAATACTTATAATAATCACTTGAAATTCATAATATTTTAAAAAATCGAGTGTTTTGCGTTCAAATAGGATTTCGACTGAATTTCGTGCGCAAAGATTGTTAGCCACTGTTGTTATTATTTGGATCCCTCTTTCCTTTTTCCAGCGAAGGATTTTTATATCGAACAATTTTTCAATGGCATGAATATTAATAAGATTGAATTTATATTGATATGGAAATTATATGATAATTTTATAATTAGAAATAGGAATGTTTGTTGAAAATATATTTCTCCGACTAAGAAAGGATTTCAAATAAGATTTGATGCTTCGTTTTACGGACACACTTTACGTAGAGGATCGGTATATGAAGACTTCTTGCACACACACACACACACACACACACACACACACACACACACACACACACACACACACAAATAAATATATATATATATATATATATATATATATATATATATATATATATACATATATGGAAATTGTAAATAATATTTTTATGATAATCAAAGCAAAAATTTTTAAAAAATAACGTTTAAACAAATAAATTACACACATATATATATATATATATATATATATATATATATATATATATATATATATATATATATATATATATATTATAAATTAATTGATTTAAAATATGGGTTTTTCACTACACAGTGAGAACCATGTTTCAAAAATGGAAGCTCCATTTTTGAAACATGGTTATCACTGTGTAGCGAAAATCCCATAGTTTAAATCAATTAATTTATAATATTAATGCTCTGTAAATTTACATTGAGCACTATTGTGTAAAAATAAAAATATCTATAAGAATACCGGATTATATATCTTACTGTTCTTTCGTTTTATATATATATATATATATATATATTTACTACGTTAATAATATATATATATATATATATATATATATATATATATATATATATATATATATATACTACGTTAATAAAAACACCGATAAAAATAAATAAATAAATAAAAATAAAATAAATATAAAGGATAAAAAACAAAAATAAAAATAAATAAAAACAAGCAAAATAATTTGACACAAATAAATAAATAAACGACTTCCGGTAAAACACCAGCAAATAAACAATTAAACGACATCCGGTAAAACGCCTGCCAAAAATGACTACCCACACCACTGACCCGTATATATAAATAGCCGAGAAAACTAACAGCACTCGTGGCCCGATGATTGCATCTAGCATGAAACAGACTGTCGCCTCTAAGTGCTGACTTCTATGTTCACTTTTATATTTACACACGCTCTATCTCTGATATTGAGCACATTATCCCGTAAATATAGCACACTTTAAGACTATATTTCTCCATATATATATATATATATATATATATATATATATATATATATATATATATATATGATTTATTTGTTTAAACGTTATATATATATGTATGTATCTGTGTACGTACCCGCATTCATGAGCTGTAATACAGCGAAACTGTCTGTCTGTGGATGACAATATATATATATATATATATATATATATATATATATATATATATATATATATATATAAGCGGATATTGAAGTCAACCCTCAATGGCGACAGACTGTTTCGTGCTAAATGCAATCATCAGGCCACTGATGATTGCGTTTAGAACGAAACATCCTCTTGCAACTTACGTTTAGCATGAAACAGCCCCTGAGTGTTGACGTTAATGACCACATACACTCTATCTCAGATATTGTGCATTTTATTTTATCCCATAAATATAGCATATCATAAAACTATATATATATATATATATATGTTTATATATATATATATATATATATATATATATGTGTGTGTGTATATATGTGCGTATATATATATATATGTACATACATATAAACAACTCTATATACACACATCTTCCAATTACCCACCTTCTATAATCAAACAGATACCAAAATCGCATAAACGCAGGCTTTCCGACAATTCCTCCAATGAATCCATATTTAACAAAGCTAAGAAAGACTACGAAACAGCCCTAAAAGATAGCGGATTCACAGCAACACTCAGATACTCACCGCCGAAAACAAAAAAAGGCTAACAAGAAAAGAAATATATGGTTCAACCCACCGTACAGCAAAAACATAAAAACAAACTTAGGAAAAATATTCTTCAAAATCTTACACAAACACTTCCTGGAATCAAGCACCCTACACAAAATATTCAACAAAAACACAATAAAAATCATTTACAGTTGCACCGGGAACAAGGCAAAAATAATAATAAAAAAAAAGCACAACAGGAAAACTATCAAAAAACCACACGAACAAATTAAACCCACGTGTAACTGCATAATAATGAACGAATTTCCCTTAAACGGTAATTGCTTACAAAACAACGTAATATACCAAGGCACGATAAAATCACCAGATAATGAAGAAGTAAACATAGAAGTAACTGAAGGACCCGGGGAACAAAGAAATTATGTACACAAAACATCTTTCACACAATAGTAAATATGCGAACAGCACAATGCTTTCTAAGTATATCTGGGAAATAAAAAACAAAAAGCACACCACACCAAAAATATCTTGGAAAATAAAGAAAAGATCATCAGCCTATAACAACCAATCAAAAACTTGCAAACTTTGCTTGGAGGAAAAATCTTTTAATCTTTTAATAACAGTAACTATAAGTATATGACTTCATTATCCAAATACTTTTGGAGTCTAAAAGAAAAGAATAAAACACCTACGGTTAAATGGAAATTGATTAAGAAAGCCCGGACATGTAACTCCCTATATACCGCGTGTTACCTATGCCTTAACGAAAAATTCGAAATAATTAGATTTAAAAATAAGACTGATCTTTTAAATCAAAGATATGAACTAACTGTTAACTGTAAACACCGTTTTAAATTTAACTTAGTATAGAGATCATATACTTTCAATGATAATGATAAGTTAAATTTAATAGACTATTATCTTTATAACATATGGTCATCTAGTCGATATGAATGTGTATTGTGTATTTACAAAGTGTTATACGTGTCTGTATTTGTATGTATATATTTGTATGTTATGTATGTGTGTTTGTACTGTTGGATGTGTATGTGTGTATATAGGGGTATATATATATGTTAGTAGGTTTTGTTTTTTTGTTTTTTATATGAGGGTATATATATGTGTATATTGACACCTATCATATGTTAATCTGTTTATGTGTACGAGTAGGGATGTAAACTTTGGTAGGTGTCTACTACTACGTGTGTAAGTATATGTATGTGTATATGGATATGTATGTGTACTTGTGTGTGTGTAAATGTGTATATATATATATATCTATATATATGTATATGTGAGTGTATGTATGTGTGTATATATGTGTATGTATATATGTATGTATATGTATATGTGTATATATATATATGTGTGTGTGTGTGTGTGTATATATGTATGTATATGTAAATGTATTCGATTAAATATGTATATATGTATGTATATGTGTTTGTATATATGTATATATATATGTGTGTGGGTATTTATATGTATGCGCTCGGATGTGGGTGTACTTATATATATATATATATATATATATATATATATATATATATATATATATATATGTATATCTGGATGTGTTGATATGGGTAATTTATATATGATTATATATTTATGTATATATGGATGTATGTTCGTATGTCGAAGTATGTGTATTTGTATGTATACCTTAGTGTCTTAGAGTGTATCATAGATACTAACTAAAATCTACTTTTGTTTGATAAGGAGTTTTTAATTGCTTATAGACTGTCTGTCGTTACTTTTTAAAAAATTATTATAAACTTTTAATGTATTTTATCATCAATAAGTTAATATTGTTAGAATATATGTAGGTCTCTGTATACATATTCCTTTTTTTTGTGTGTGTGTCTATATGTTTTCATATATATATATATATATATATATATATATATATATATGTGTGTGTGTATATATATGTATGTGCGTGTGTATTTGTGTATATATGTATACGTGAGTGTGTATATACGTATATATATATTTATATAGTTTTAATTTACGTTTGTTTGATTTTTCATGTATATGCGTGTATTTGTAAATGTCTGTTTATATGTTTAGTTTATATACATATATGTATACGTGCGTATGTATGTATATGTAAATTTGTATGTGTATGTATGTATTTGTATATATGTGCATCTTTGTGTATATATATTTTTACTTGCTTTATTTACTTTTTTACGTTGCTGTATGGGTCGATATATTTATACGTGCTTATATGTATGTGTATGTGCGTATGTGTGTATATGCTTATCTGTATGCGTATATATGTATATGTAGGTACATGTGTAGATCTGTATGTATATATGTGTGAATGTACGATTATATCTGGAGGTAGTTATTCATTTTTTCATGTAGTGTGTGGAAAACTATATGGTTAAATATATATATATATTTATATATATTTATTTGTTTAAATTATTTTTTATTTACTAATTTTATCTACATATATATTTGCCCAGATTAGTTATATTTCAAGTTAGAATTCGTTTAATAACATATTAAGCCCCGAATATGTTTTGGCTATTGCGTGTGATTGTCTAGGTCAATGTGCATGTGGATGTATGTGCCTGTGTTTGTTGATGTCTATGTGTAAGGAAAGTGCATGTGTGTGTGTGTGTGTGTGTGTGTGTGTGTGTGTGTGTGTGTGTGTGTGTGTGTTCGTTTTTTTATCAAGGGTCGTGTCTCGGCACCGTTTTTTGTGTGTATATATATCTAAATACGTCTGGGCGCTTTTGTATTATAACCTGGGTGTGTTTGGATTGTTTTACGTGAGAGGTGGTCATCACAGTAGAAGTAAACTATAAAATATATACATTTTTGTCTGGAGCTATCAACATCCTTTTTAACATAATTTCAATGAAAAAATAAATTAAATAACATATGTATTTTTTATTTTCTCCTCAGTAATTCTACAATTTTAAACTTAATAGAGATTAGTTTTAGATTTCTAAATAGGTAAATTTTTACTTTTAATTTTAATTTCAAATTTTATAAATCTTTTAATATCTATGATAACCTTGCTTCGTTGTCAAATCTTTTGAATTCCCATATACTTGTATTTTGATTGGTCATTCAAGCTTATGTAAAAGCGTTTACCCCTAGCGAAGTATCGTTAATTAATTTGAAACTTTTAAAACCATTTATTCTACATTCAACATCATCACTTGATAAGACACCAGAAGTGTTGAAACAAAATGGCTATTTTTGTAGTGATTGTATAACATATTTATGTTATAATATTTAAATAAATAATTATATATATATATATATATATATATATATATATATATATATATAAGATTAAGTGGGTGTATATATACTTATGTAAGTGCGTATATCTATCTATCTATCTCTATATATATACATATTTATGGATATATATATATATATATGTACATATATGCGTACACACTAATTTATGTATATATATATATATATATATATATATATATATATATATATATATATATATATATATATATATATATATATATCAGTGCCGGCTCTAGTTTGTCACTGATCGTCAGCCTCATTACAATCTTTAACAAAATATACTATTGATATTAGTTAGATGCTAAAATGGTTCCTTTACTCGTTAGAAATCTTTGAGCATGAAATTAAAAACAAACACATATTTTGGTATTGTAATATTAATTGTAATAATTCTATAAAAAAAAAATTTATTTTTAAAAACAATCCAGCCATGTAAGAAACAAGAGTGAGGATAATGTTTTTCATATGTTTGTTTCTGTTTGTTAGTACGTTTTCCATTTTTTATTGTTTTATAGCCTCGTTATCATGTCACTGATAAGAACAGAATATAGAAATGTATATTTCAGTCAGTCGCATTAAAAGACGCATTAGTGACATCTGCAAACGATATCATCCCAAAGGTGACAGGACGAAGAAAAAACAAATGTATGACTGATGAGATTCCAGACATGATGAAAAGGTGACAGAAAACTCTTCCGAGATACGGAACGGATTACAGAAAATTACACTTGAAATATGGATCAAATGCAGGTAGGCTAAAGAAGAGTGGCTAGACAAAAAATCTGCAGAAATAGAGACATTGAGTACAAACAAAAATAACACATAAGGGAATTAACAGAAGACATGCCCATCAACAGGTTGTTTAAAATTAAAGGATTGAAAGCTCATAAGATAAAAAAGAGAAGGAAAAAATCTTCAACGCTGAAGCGAGTATATTGAGGAACACTTCCACAACGAAATAGAACAACCAGCAATACACAGAATTACAACTGACCTGAAATTCTGAAAAACGAAGTAAAAGATTCACTGGCCAAATTGAGCAGAAACAAGGCGGCAAGGGTGAACAAAATAATAACGGAACTGCTGACAGCCTTAACAGCTTTGATTAACATAATCACAGTTCCTGACATCTTTAGATGACTTTGAGACCACAGAAATAATAAATGAAATCTACAACAGTGGGGATATAACAGAAGATCTAAGCAGATCTATTTTCATAGCACTACCTAAGAAACTAGGCGCGAACGAATGGGAACTCAACCGAACAATTAGCCTAATGAGAAACGGAACAAAACTCATTATCAATATTCTGCTGAATAGAACGCACAGCAGTATCAATCCAGAGATAGGACAAGAAGAGTGCGGGTTTGTTAAAGTCACCGGAGGAACAAGGAACGCGATATTCATGCTCAGAATATTATGAGAAAGAACGATACAAATGCAGAAGGGAGTGTACCTATGTTTCAAAGGCCTTCGACAAAATATACCACAAGGATCTGTTAGGACTGCTCAGCAACCTTGATATATTTGGGAAAGATAATAGAATAATCAACAACCTCTACTGGCAGCAAACAGCATGGATGCGAATAGAGAAGGAGTTCAGCGGATATAGAAAAATAGAAAGGGACGTAGGGCGAGGAGACGTCTTCTCAGCGATCGCAGAGTATTGCGAGACAACTGGATTTCTTTGGCCAGAAAGAAATGAGTACTGTGCTACATGATATCTGTCCTCATTTACGACAGCGAATGTTGGACGGTCTCCTCGAAGATGAAGAAGTGACTAGAGGCGATGGAGATGTGTTTCTACAGAAGGATGCTGAGGATATAATGGACCGTGCGTGTGAGCAACGATAAGGTCTTGGAGAAATGCAACCAAGAAGAAGACTTATAACATCAGAAAGAGGCAACTGAAGTTTCTGGTACACGTAATGAGAAAGGAGAGCCTGGAGAATCTGATACTCACAAGTCGAATAGAGGGAAAGAGAAACAAGAAAAAGTAAAGCTTGGCATACTTGGCGGGCTTAAGCAAGTGGATGATCGCCACAGACATATATATATATATATATATATATATATATATATATATATATATATATATAAAGAGAGAGAGAGAGAGATTGATAATATTATTGGTCTATATGTATATATATATATAGAGAGAGAGAGAGATTGGTAATATTAATAGTCTATATATATATATATATATATATATATATATATATATATATATATATATATATGTATGTATGTATGTATGTATGTATGCATGTATGTATGCATGTATGTATGTATTATATTCCCAAGAGGATAGAATCCAGGGGTAGAAGTCAATGTCCAGAACAGAGTAAGAATATAATATAAAAGGCTAAAACACTAATATTCCACGGTTATAATTTATTATAAATATTTTAATTATATATATATATATATATATATATATATATATATATATATATATATATATATATATATATATAATATTTGTTTAAAAATATGATTCCTTCGCTACATAAGAGTTCTCATGTTTCAAAAATGAGAGCCGAAACCCTCAATATAATTATTGAAATTAAGTTGAATTATCAAGTATCGAGTCCCGTTTCATCTTCAAGCAAAAATTTAAGAATAAGCTGTCTTGTGGTTTGCGCTTGTTTATAAGTATGTCCTCTTGCAACATTAGTTACTATGGAAACAGCTGGGGGCGGCCATATTGGTTAGGTTGTCGAAGAGTTAATTCTTATCTACAGACGAGTCACCTACGGAAAGTTTATGTCAGGTTATGGTGGGGTCTCTATTTCAAATCTGATGGTGGCTGTCACCGTCTAGTTAGTCTAAAGCGAAAGATATGTTATGGTGTGCCGGTAGGTCGTTAAGTGACGAGAGGGTTCTGTTTTATTATCTATCTATCTATTAATCTCTTTATTTATTTGTTTATTCAAATGGCTATTTCTTATACAAACGTGTTGTACTGGACTACAATTTGGTTTTTTGACGACTTCACAAAGGGTTTTTCTATTTAATGATTGGGCTAAGCTTTTAAGACTTTTATTAAACTATGGAATTTATTTGTTTATCTATTTTTTTATGTTAATTATTTAATGCGAAAATTTGTTGATGTCGGCAAAAAACCGGTAACTCCCGCCTATGGTTTAATAACTTTTCATTATTTAGATATATCATTTAAATCTATAAAATATATATATATTTGTTTGTGTGTTTATGTTTTCTGCACCCTTGCGGATGAATATGCAATGTATGTAGTATTAAAAACAATATTTTCCTATTTATTACTCATTATATTTATTGCTTCAATTTTTGTTGTCATTTTGTTCATTCGTTGTAAGACAAAAATCGATGGCGATACTTCATGAAGGAAAATGTCCAGGGACCTGATGTCATTGACGATAACTACGGCAAAAGAAAGAAATATGTAAATTATTGTTACTGGCAAAATGTCTGAAAATGAAGAAGAGTCTTCTGTTTTGCAACATATCAGTTACGAATGATTGTTTTTTCTGAGTGATATTTTTCATTTGACATTCTCTTTCCATCTTTTTATCCGTTGAACACCTTCATCATATGACACGAGTTTTCTATCGGCAAATAAAAATGTATATTTTATTCCATATGTGAACTCCATCAATATTCCAATTCAACATACCCGTTTGTCATAATTCATTTTTGTTTTTTTAATATCCAAAAACATGGCATTTAACGTTGATAAACGCAGATTTCTAAATGTAAATTAATATCAAGAACTTCCTAGTTGAAAGTTACCGCAGTCTCTCTATATATAAATACATTCCATTTCGCTCACCAAGACATACAAAATTCCAAATCATTTTTGGTGTATTTACACCAAAAATGATTTGGAATTTTTGCCCCGTCATATTTCCCTGGAGACAAAATATGTAATCAACACATTTCAGCAATCATTCCAACAAACGGAAAATGTTTCTAATCAACTGAATACTTGCTGCTTCTTAATCTTGTTCATTTGGAAAAATGTAATCCTGATGAGGAAAATAACGAGAAAAAATCAAAAGGCGTCACTTTGTCTAATCCCTGCACTTTCACAGAATTTAAACTATTCGACAATTTTGAAGCTGTCTTTTACAAATAACTAATGATAATTGCGGCCATGGTTTAACATATTTTTCTGTTTGTCATAAATATTTTTATTTAAAATTTCACAAGATTTAAAACAGATGAAGTTATTGAAACAGAAGCTATACTCTTAATCCATAAAAAACTGATGAGATTACGAAAAAAGTCATAGACGAAATCATTATTGTTGGTATATTTCTACATTCATTTGATGCAAAAACACAAACCATTATTTTCCTGTTTGAAGTTTTACGGTTACAAATATATTGAAAGCTGGATAATCGTAATTTATTTTTATAAAATGTCACGTGCTTTCCTTGAATATTTACTTCTAAATAAACGTTCCGAAATTTCAAGATATGAACAGACTAGGAAAATAGATAAATAATTAGATAGATAGATAGATAGATAGATATGAACAGACTGAAATAAATATGAACATACGTATATATATATATGTGTGTGTATAGAGAGAGAGAGAGAAAGAGAGAGAGATAAATAGATAGAAATGAACAGACTGAGATAGATATAAACAGATTTTGATGAACAATCCAAATATAAAGAAATATAAATATTTTGTGAAAAAAAAGAATAAGCCTGTTTGCCAGCTATGCAGTATCCATCCTCCCATATGAATGGCGGACAATTTCCTCAGATGTGAAAATGCGTTAGGCGATGCGTGTAATCCTCGAGGAAGTTATAAGTAAAATGAAATCAAACAGGATAATTATACATAAAATTAGAATGAGACAGTTGAAATGTTGTGGACACAAAAGAAAGAAAGCATGGATTCTTTTACGCCCCTAGGGCATTTCGAAGGCAGGAAGGACCGGAGAAAGCAACAGGTAACCTACCTATAGTGTAAATGAAAAGCAGAAGCAGAAGGAAAAACGGATAGTAAAAATCAAAAATGATTAAGACATACAAAGTATAGGAAATTGTGGGGATTAATGATCATCCACTTTCTGAAGAGAAACGCGACCCATAGGAGAAAAAGACTATCGTAGGTGGATAATGATTAAACTAGTCCGTATCAGCCTATTGACAGAGTACGTCAATGTTTATTTGCAGCTGCAACATTTCAGTCTTGCACCAGTTTCACTTACTTTTAGTCAATGTCTTATTTAGAACTCTTTTAAATGAAAAAGGATTACGTTAATCATGATTATTTTTAACATTTCCCTAATTGATTTTGTCACAAGAATCATTTAAACTCGCGATTTGAAATTTGACCTTTAAACCATCAGACATCATTCTACTGGTCTTACTGTCAAATGAAATCCTTAAATGTATGAGCGACTTTGAAAGAATTAATAAAGTTTATAGAGGCGGTTAATTTGCCTTGTAATCCTAGCGCGAACTTGCATTTTGCTTTGGCAAAATCAATTTAATCAATTAATTTCTCGCCTTTCGTGCCAAAAATATTTCGATGCGTATTACGATCAGTAATTTGTCGCCTAGCAAAATGGGATTTATTAGCAGGAAGAGAAAGAGGAGAATTATAAAATAAACAAAAAAACACAAGGAATAAATGAGAAAAGATAATTATCCTTAATGAAAACAGTTCTTTTTGCAATAATTATTACAAATTTAAAAAGACTTTAATGATGATATTGACGATTATAATGATAAGGATGGTGAGTCTTGACATTGGTAAGAAAAATGGCAACAAATTTTATTGATTCTACCAGTGATAATGAAGCGGGCGTTTTCTCTCCTCATTTATAATTAGAAGCGACATTGAAAAGAAAAATAACCCCATGAATAATACAAGGAACGAGAAACAAGAAGCAAAACTTTGGTTGAAATGACACAGAAATAATTTCAAAAAAGGACACTGGAAATGAAAATAGAATCAGTTTGAAATATTCATTCGAACGAATTGCACAAAATAAAAGTAACATCAGCAGAAGAGCAGAATCTTTCACTGGCACATATGTGATAATTCAGTACTACCAAACCCAGGGATTGAACCCACAATTCCTGGGAACTGGATATCTTTTAACCAACGCTTAATATTTTAGGTTATGTGTTTTTTGGTAATTATAGCAAGATAAAGAAAAAGGCGATTTTAAAAATCAAGAAGAAACACTCTCAGATTCTGAGTAAAAACAACGCACGACAAAAGAAGAAAGTCAGCTGATTCATGGTTGCAATAATTTAGCCCACATTTTGAGCCTGATGGCGGTGCGGATATTATATTCTATGGACATACATGTAATTGCACTACGAGTAATATGCCATCAAGAAGGCTTAGCAATCGCCATTATTTCATGGAATGGCAAACCTATAAAGGAATTACTTCGAAATAATAGTAAACGGGCGATTTTAAAAACCAAGAAGAAACTCTCTCAGATTCTCTCAGAAACGTCTCTACTAAAGCCAACAATGTACGTTTTTAAGTGCAGATGACATTTCCAGAATCTGTTTTCATCACAAAGATCTGCAAATACTTCTAAACAATGTTAACTAAATATGACCTTCCATACAATTTACAATGGAAAAAGATTAAGGATAACTGGGTTTATTGGAGTTTACTAATTAACGGGCACGCAACATGGGTTCAAAACATTCGTATATCCTAAACCATAATTCATTGTAGAATCATCACCATTAATTCAATGCCAAGAAATTGATAATCCATTAATTAATCATATCGGACCAAACCTGTAAGTATCGCCCCTATCCAACATGAAATGAGGAGAATTTCGAACATTCTTCTGTAATCTATAGACTGAAAATATAATAACAGCTTCCATGTGCAGATGTAGAATAGATTTGGGCAGTCTATTTACCATATGTGTTAAGTGTATTTACAATACGTGATGCATCTGAAAAGTACAAGGAATCAGCACTCAGTTTGATACGAAAAAGCTGTTAAATACTTCGCAAATATTTCCCCATGACAAAAACAGCTTCAAAAGAGAACATGATCAAGAACGGTGTGTATATCAGTTCATGTAGTTGCAGCTAGAAACAAAAATGTGAGACATGCTGTCTCTAAAAATCGAAACGTGAGAACACCGAAAATAAGTTATTCGGAGAGTGACATTCAAATCAGTCATGGCCGAACAGTAAATGCAGGGAAATATTTGTTCATCAAATTCTGTGGAAAGAATTCAAGAGAAAAAAACAACAACACCGGGGTATAAGATAACTGAAAGTGGCAACGCGAATGTCAAGTCCTTGCAACCACCTACGTCCTCATAGACTAGAAATAAATAACAGTTCGAAAGGACGCTCAGAATATTGGCTGTAAGAATTTCAACTGTAGTTTGTCTAAATTTAAAACGTCAGTTAAATCACCTCAACTTCCCTTGTAAAGCTGACATCCTGCGTCTGCTGATAACTCACATAATCGGGTTCAGTAGAAGAAACTTACATGCGGCACAAATGTGAGTAAAACTGGTGAATATGAACTGATATGAAAGTTTACAAATCGGACAACATGGACCTGGTTATTTTGGAAGTATTTGAATTGTGAAACTTATTAATGGCGATTGAGAACATTTCAAAAGAATAAATAATATCAAGTGAAAAATATTGCCTACGAGGAAAGAGAAATGAGATCAGCAATTTCATTAAACGGCGAAGATGATGAAGAAGAGCATACCTGAATGGAAGAAGAAAAAATCGATTGAGAACTGTGAAAACGATTGGGAGTAGACTATGCATAAACATCAGATGTCTTAACAACAACTTATCTTCTTGTCTATATATATATATATATATATATATATTTACAATTACATAGAGATTTAGACCTATAAATACCGATAATATTGTATATCGAGCGAGCATAAATTCCGGTAGCGATGTTAAATTTTATTTTAGTTCCACTGAAAATGCTTGGAAATTTCGTTTTTACCATCATGGAATGACTTTAGATAATATAAATTACAGAAACAACATTGCTGTCTCGAGATATTTCTGGCAGTTAAAAAATAATGGTAGTTCCCCTTCTATTAACTGGAATATTGCAAGAACCAAAGCTTTTAGCGGAAAAGGAAATAAATTAAAACTAAATGTCTTGTTGAAAAACTGGTTATCTTAAAACACTTAAATAATCCGAGCTTATTAAACAAAATAATTGAATTGAGGATTACATGTTGGTATAAAAATAAATATGTGTTTAAATAAGTTGATCCAAATTATTTTAGAATTTAGTTACTAATGTAAATTACGGTTTATTTTAAATGTAAATGACTATTTATTTTTAATATAAACGAATTCTTTTTTAAATAACAAGTAAAATCTCTCTTTAAATGATTTTCTAAAAAATTATTAATGAATAGGCACAACTCTGAAATGATAATTTTTTTACAATTTTTTAAGTATATTTTTCTTACATATATATATGTCCCACTTATTTTAATATATATATATATATATATATATATATATATATATTCCCACTTATTTTAATTGCCAAATATAATTTTTAGAATTAAGAAAAAACTGTAACCCCACCAACATATAGCTGCGCCGGCGTTGTAACAACTAGATATATTAAAAAATTAATATTAAGTAACGGTCAGTCCATAGCCAGTACCTTAAAATTACGTCGTGCATCAAACCCGGAGTCGGGCTAGCGGTTAGGAATATATATAGAGAGAGAGAGAGAAAGAGAGAGAGAGAGAAAGAGAGAGAGCAATGAGGAATAAGCCTTCCACCACATTAGAGTATTTGCTTCATTCCACTCTTTCCAAGATGGTTAGAACGTTCGAATTCTGGCCATGTGACACGGGATCGAATCTCATCATGGTCGATTTGTCAGGAAGAAGGTTTCCCGATGTTATCGGGGTTGATCCCAGCGTGCGGCACTTTTGGAAAGTGCGGGCGTGTTGGCCTTGTTCAAATTGTTGACCTTGTTCAAATTGTTGGCTTTGTTCAAATTGTTGGTCTTGTTCAAATTGTTGGCTTTGTTCAGATTGTTGGCCTTGTTCAAATTGTTGATCACGCTCGATAACACGCTCATTCCCAGAAAGTGTAACTAAGGTCTGCTCAGCATAGATGTGGTTTGAACAAATGGAACATTTGCATAGTTAACAACAAGACCTTTATATTCTCGTGGGACCTAAATGCATCGAATTAGATAACATTTAACCAGTGACTGAACGATTATAGATAATATTTCCAGAAATTATTGCTATTTCCAAAAATTGCTATACCTAAACTATAAATGTATTTTTCATCAAGGAAAAATCTTTTCAAAGCTTTCCAACCGCTTCAATTGAAAGCTAAAGGATTACATTTTCTAATTCCAGAAACAAATACTGAGGAGTATTTCAAATAGAAATTTGAATGATTTTTAGTCGATGCTTCCGAGAAACCAATCGAAACGGCCATGTTTAACTTTTTTTAAAGAGAAATGTAAACGAATTTATTTTTGGGTTTTTGAAAATCCCGCTAAAATAAGATATACATTTCTGAAATGTTACTTTCGTAAAATTAGCAAATTTAAAGTTAAATTAATCTGTTCTGAAACAAAAATCACTTATAGCATAAGATTTTCTAGACAAACATTTCCTGACCTCGGGGTCTTGTTATTTTCACGTCCCCATCGATAATTTGATGGCAGAATGTGTTGACAGGTTTAGTACGGTGCATCAAAAGTGACATAGCGTGTTTTTTTGTTTCTTAGAATAATTTAAAATACTATACAAATTGCTTACATTATTGAGTTACCTCTATCTCTTTCATTATTTAATATCTAAGATAATGATAAATAATTTTATTCATTATTAATATTACATTAAGTTATTACATTTTTAATTTAATAGCTGAGATAATAACTAACAGAATTATCATTATATTAATAAGTAAAATATCTCACTGAGTTATTAATTGTTTAAATTGATAAATGAGATAATTTTATTATCTCAATTTAATTTTTAATTTAATAACTGAGAGTGAAATATTATACTAAAAAAAGTATAACATTTTGACGCACAAAAAATATTTTTTAAATTATTGTAAAAAGTTTTGTAGCATTACATGTATTAAGCTTTTAATTTTCGCCTAGTAAATATAGTCTTTATTTTAAAACTTAATAACCTACCCTACACCCTGCTTGAAAGAATTTTAAAACTTTTTTTTAAATTAAAGAAAAATGAAAAAAAAAAGAAAAGAAAAAATGCAAACAATTCTTGTAAAAATTCTTTATTCTTTGAATTTGTTTTTCTTCAGAAAATAATGTCCTTAATGTATATTATTTATAAAAGCAAATAAAAGTCTATGTAATTTGATAATTAGATAATTCATTGCAGTTTTATTTTAAGATTTGGGGCAGACTTTTAAAAAGTTGGCAGTAGTTGTGAAAAAAAATAGATGATTTAATTTTTCCAAGGAGTCCTGCTTATAAGCAATATTAAAGAATTTGCGAACTGTTTGAAATTCTAGAAGATTTCATAAAATTAACTTAAGGGGAGGGTAACAGAGGTAAAAAATATTTTT
Source organism: Acanthosepion esculentum (assembly GCA_964036315.1). Classification (NCBI taxonomy): domain Eukaryota; kingdom Metazoa; phylum Mollusca; class Cephalopoda; order Sepiida; family Sepiidae; genus Acanthosepion; species Acanthosepion esculentum. The sequence goes on from OZ038477.1 coordinate 2,654,160, forward strand.
ACCAAGATTTTCTAAAAATAAAGATTTCAAATATAAATTAATTCATGCTTGAATTAATCCTGAAGGAAACATTAACATCAGACAATTGTTTGATTTTTGCAAGAATTTCCAAATTAATGGGTTTTCCCCCCTAAAACTGCTACAGTAAAATGACCATTACCACAAGTATTACAAAGTTAACAAAAAAATGAGATAGTTTATACAAAATTTAGAACGAGTTAGAAAGAAGGAAAAAAATTTTCAAAATATTTTGTTTTTTCCTCTTAATAATAAAATAAACATTTTAACGATGAACCTTTGTTTTTGTTAAGTTTCGGACCTTTTATCATTATGCTATACTGATATTTAGCGAATTATTGGAGGTAACTAATTTATTCTTAAAAAGCGCTTTCATGGATAAACTTAAGTAAGAAGACTCGCTTCGCTCTCTGTTTCTGTATCTGTCTCTCTCCATATATATATATATATATATATATATATATATATATATATATATATATATATATATATATATATATATATATATATATATATCTTTTTACATAACTAGAATATGAAAGACGCGCAATAGGTACTAAGTTAAATGTTAAGGATTGTTACATATGTTTGAAACCAGTTAGGAAATGTGGAGAGACACGAAATTCGACGAAGAATTTGTCAAACCTGGCAACAGTTCTGTTTTCTTCATTGTAGGTTGATGAATCACAATACAATGTGAAATTCTTTTATCCTAAGAGAATCATGGATTTTCAGCTATATTGGACATCTACTTTTATGAAATGTCATGCTTCCATTATCAGCAAATACATTTTTCTATGCCTGAAACTATTATTTTTTGTTTTCGTATAAAAAAATATCTTGTTTTAAACTAGAAAAAGATTTAGTTGCAAAAAACATGATAGAGATGTTATTTCGCAACTAATCATTTTCCAACAGAATTTCTTGAAAATTTCAAAATTCGCACCAGACTTGAGATATCATGATGAGCACGAGGATGTAGGTAATCGTGTTGTCATCTGTCCCTGACAAAATATGCAGCACAAGTGTTATTGTATCTCTTGAGAAAACGAGATGAGATCAAATCGGGACCAAACAAGAAATGTCGAATAAGCAGATTGAACTTTACTATCTAAGTGATTAAATATTTATGTAATTTTCAAATCAGCGGAAATAATTTTAGTGTAAACTTGGGCTGGGTTAGAGACTACATAGCCGCAGAGAAGTACGCCATCATCTCAGTCAGCAAATAGGATCATTTATTAGTAAAGTTAAGTGTAAACCTGTCATAGAGTTAATAACAGTAGGTGTACAGTAGTCAAAATCCTATCGGATAATCAGCAAGATTAATTTATGGACGATCACTCAAGATGAGCTCTTAATCTGACAGAAAACTAACTGCAATATTAGTATATTTTAAAAGGAACTTGCATGGGTTGTTTTTTGTCGACTTTTTTGGCTATTTTAATTTATGCAAAGGCAAACTATAAGCAAGTCTCTGAAGGGAGATAGTATTATCTTTGAACAGTACTGCACCTTAGAAGAGGTCGTATCCCAAACTGAAAAACCTTTAGGGAAATATTAGTGAAAACGATAAACGAGTTTATCCTAAGGGAATGAAGACATCTTAAAGCGGATACTGACTGATGCAATTTTCTGGCAAATGAATATGAAACTGCAGATAACGCCGACGAGTAGCATTAAAAATAAATGCAAGCAAACAAAAGATGACTGATTCAACGAGTACAAAAATATAAAATTATTAGATAACATAGATATGACAAGCGGGATGCATAAAACGGATACATAAAAGATACTACAAAGATGGTCCGAATCCATTGGAAAACTCTTCCATGACAACGGAGAAGAGAAAATTAGAATATATCAAAATAGGGAAGGCCAGACAGTATCACCATTTGAGGTTACATAGGTCCTGACCAAAATCAACAAAAACAAAGCAGATGGTATTTTAATAGAAGTTATCAGTTTCAGAATATATTACGTAACAGATAAGCATTGAACAATGGTAAATAATATAAGAGATCATCAAAATAAGGGAAAATATTATGAAAACTATCACCAGTGGAATATATGGCACAGAGATCCAATAAAACTCAGGAAGATAAAAAGGTGACTTCCTCAATGTATGAAGAAATGAGGAATACACTTAGAAAATAAGAACTTTAATGAACAGCGATGAACACGGAAACCTACCAAACTCCATTTGCAACATACTAGTAGAAAATAGAATTTTAATAACCTCATTCACATGTGGAAAAAGATTAAAAATAATAGAAGCACTGATAATAAAAAAGTAAAAGCTTACACTCAATAACATTAATTATCAACACGGCTACAATGTGATGACCGTGTTTGAAAAATAAAACATTCCTATAAATCTAGATACATAAACTAAAACCAACACATTCAGTTAAAAATAAAAGACAAATAAATATCGTCATTGATAATGGGTAAACAAGAAATAGCTCGGATATGCAGAGAATTTTGAACAGATTTTGACACATTTTGTATTCACAAACAAACATTTATACGAATTCAAGTAAAATTAAATAAAAAGCTTAATCGTTATTCGTTATTTGTCAGTCGGCTTTAACGAAATTTGTATAAAAGAGGGATTGCTGCTCAAATACAGTATATATATATATATATATATATATATATAGAGAGAGAGAGAGAGAGAGAGAGTTAGATAGATAGATAGATAGATAGATAGATAGATAGATAGATAGATAGATAGATAGATGTTTCGCCGACTGAAATAAACAATATAATAATAAGAACCGTTAGAATCAGGTGTTTATATAGGAATTACATTTGAAAAAATTGTCAGAACAATTTCTCAGACGATTAATACAATATATATATATATATATATATATATATATATATATATATATATATATATATATATATATATATATATATATACATATATATATATGTATATTGTTCTGGAAAGAATTTTACAATGTCTGACAAATACAAAAATGAAAACCAACCACACGAAATGTCAGATTTAGTAGTGTGTATACAACAATAGACTATATAAGTCAATTCACGAAGTAATAAAATATGAAACAGTATAACGAATCACGTGCTTTAGCATTGGTAAAGTTTGAAAGTGCATTAGTCTTTTTAGAAAGATTTCGCTGTCTTTCAAGTTGATTAATAATGTTGGTTCCATGGCATAATCTTTGGCTGACGTTTCGAGCAGTAAATGAAAAGAATTACTTTTTCCTTTCCTATTTCTAATTATTTCAGCCTCAAACGAAGATTAATTCAGGGTTAAGGACGTTAATTTTGCATCACTTGTCTATCGAGCGTCAATTCAAATTAATGACAACACCTTGTGTTTGTAGTTAAAAATTAAATAATAGGTAATAAAGCGAAAAGATTGTTTTTAATATTCTTCAAGTGTACGGACTTTGAACGAAAATGTATTTCTTCCAAATGAAAATTCTATTTTGTTTTCGATGCCAATTCTCTGAAAGTAAAATAAGTTGCGAGAATAAACTAAAATCGTCAATTAGAAAATCTCTCATTCTATTTTTCCAACCAGATTTTCTTTTCATTGATTGAAACAATTTGTCGAATTTAAGTTTTGCTTTTCTATTTATAATCTGATAGGTAGAGCTAAAGTTTCAGAATCTTTATATGAATCTCGTTAACAGTTATTTTAAGATAGAAAAGGAAAGTTTCACATTCCAAATTGAATTGTTTTTAATTTCTTGCCTCAACTTTTCTTTTATTAATTTACATTTCGTACATTAAGAAAGATAGAAAAACTAAAATATATTTAAAAATGAATATTGCTTTTATTTATTACTTTCTTGAAAATATCTCCTTCAAAAATACTTTTATAAACATTGAATAAATTTTGTAATATTTTTGAGAACATTTTTATAATGCTATGCATCCGAAATCAATTATATTCTTTGGGATCGCCGCCGTAGGTGAAAACTTGGTGTATAGTTGATGTGAAGTGCTGGGCCCTGAAGTGTGTAGAGTATAATTGAAACTTTCCAACCGCCATAATTAGATTTTCTTTGTCCATTTGAGGACGTAAAAATATTTTATCAAATCAAATTACTACAGTTTAAATGTTTCCTATCGTAAATGATGGCCTCATTATTTAGGATTCAGTTTTTGTTTAAGTCTATACACTCACCAGCTTACGTAAATATTTTAAAACAATGACGAAATTCAAATTTTCATTCCATATATTTTTCTTTCCTTCTTAAACGGATTTCTCACTTTTTATGTAACAGCTTTACACCATATACAGCCTTATAAATAGTTGCTTGATTGCATTCTTATTGCCAAAACATTGTACACTCAATTAAATTTTGTTCTTTTAACTGACTCAATGAAGATAAATAAATACAGAATTAAACAAAGTTAGTCAACAGACATAGATTATTATTTCAGTAGAATTACTGTGAAACTGATTTATCAGTTTTCAATGCGAGGAGCCTGACAATTGCTACGTATATACAACTAAGAGTTATACTAACCGCTGAGGAACAAAATATATATTTATTCACGGTATAATTTTAGCTTAGGACTCTTATACATCGAACAGTTTTATTACCCGCAGCACTAAAATATATCGTCATGAAATTTGTACCAAATGGCAAGGAACAAATTGTATATGTATTATTGGTATATATATATATATATATGTGTGTGTGTGTGTGTGTGTGTGTGTGTGTGTGTGTGTGTGTGTGTGTGTGTGTGTGTGTGTGTGTACGCGTGCGTGTGCATGTATGTGAGAGAGAGAAACAGATCCATTGTATTTAGAGAAATCTACTCTTGATGGGGATTCTCAGTTTTACGGCCCAGTCGATCGTGGTTTCTTACTGCAAATTCTTTTATTTATTTTTATTTTATCTTTTCTTTGGGAATTCATATTGTCCTTTAAATGTGACTTTTGTGAGATGTTACGTTTTGGTTTATATCTTTGACGTTCCATGTATATTTTGTGTGTGTGATGTTATAGTTCTACATATATATATATATACATATATATATATATATATATATGTATGTATATATATATATATATATATATATATATATATATATATATATATATATATATATATATATATATATCGGAATTTATATATCTAAATATAAATATGTAGGCGGCTTGACGATTGCGCCTAGTACGAAACAGCCTATCGCCTCTGAGTGTTGACTTCAGTGTTCACTTTTATATTTATATTAACATACGCTCTATCTCTGATATTGAGCACTTTATCCCATAAATATAGCACAGCTTAAAAATATATTTCTTCATATATATATATATATATATATATATATATATATATATATATATATATATATATATAGCGATTTACTCAGCGTATCTTAGATGTTGTACAAGGACCAAAGTATGGAGTAAACAGCTAAGATCGAATTCAGTGCCTATATATATATATATATATATATATATATATATATATATATATACAGGGTGCGGGTAGTATTTGAGGACAGATTTTATGGAAAAAAAACTTGCTGAACGAATAAATATAATTGTATTTGATTACAGACAAGTAAAGATGAAATTTAGCTAACTTATTTAATTTTATTCAATAAAACCACCACTAGCATCAATAGTCGGCTGCAAGCTCTGATTAATTGGTCCTTATTTATGTCAGACATTACTCGAACTATTGCAGCTTTAAGAGAGTCTTTGGTGTTATGAGGCTGTTTGTTAACCTCCTCCTCAACAACGCTCCCCACTTAATAGTCTAGTGGATTGAGATCTGGAGAGTTAGGAAGCCAAATGTTGGGTGTGATGTGGTCGTACAAATTGTCAGCCATCCATTCTTGTGTTCGTAGAGCCTTGTGGGATGGGGCCGAGTCTTGCTGGAATATGTAAGGCCTGCCGTTGCATATGTTTTCAATCTATAGTGGGTTATCAGTTATAGTGAAGTGTATGAGTGTTGAAACAGATTAGTTTGATTTGGCCTTGTTAGTTTGATAGCCCACCATAAGAGGAGTATAAAACAAGAAAATCAAATTGTAAAGTGAAACAACAAATTTTTATACATATAAATCAATTAAGGTCTCTACAAATAAAATTAATGTATTTTGGCTGATACAAGGTCGTCAAAATGTTCGTAGTACCTTGCAAGAATGAGTTTATGTGTACGCAGGCAGGGACGTATGTGTGTATGTATGTATGAGCGTTATCGTAGGGTAGGAATATCTTTGAAGTAATCCTTCAGTCTTAAAATGTTCCGTTCGTTTATCAAGTATAAAAGGGGTGAGGGAGAAAGGTAGAGATAATAATAACGATCGCTTGACGTTTTTCAAGGGACGTATTAATACGCTCGTCTCCTACTCTCTCTAGTGACAGGCGAACTTGCTTGTCTTTTATTTTGTTTGTGGTGCTTGAAAAGGTCATTTAGGAATTCACTCCCGGATATGATTCGGGAGTTTCCATTAACGACGAATAAACTTCGCGTCGACTCGCGAAAAGGTCCGTAAAAGAATTTGTTTCTGAGAATTGAAGATTATTTGAATTTTGTTTTTAAATTTTTCCTTGTATTCTATTGGCCGAAGAAACATCTCGCATTAAGGTGTGAAATTTCATGAGTATGGTTTTGGATTCTCTTTTGCGTGTGTGTTAAGCAAAGTTTGTAAATTCGAGTCTTTTTAATTTCTAACAAAATCAATGAGTCAGTGCTTAGCATTTGAATTTTAAATCTAGATCTTGTTTTGTTCTCTACAAATCCAGGGCTTCACAAATATTTCTGGAACCTCAATGTAAGCAGCAACATTTGCTGTAAGACGTTGTGGGAAAAAATGTGGTGACATAACATGTCCTTCATTGCTAACAACAGAAAATAGCATAACACTTGATGGTAATTATGTGTGCATCACTCTTGGCACCTCAGAAGGATCTGAACAAAGAAATGACAGATGACTTCAAATTCAATATGTCAAGCTTTTCAGGCAGAATTGCATCAAATAGTTCCCTGTATGTATATAAGAAGACTTGATCGACAAGTTCGAAGAAATAGAATGTTTGAATTTATGAGTAATTTCATTATTCTTCCCGCTGGATTTCAGGAAGTCATTGTTAAAAAGAAAATGTTTCCACAGTGATCGAATTTAATGTTCGAGATCTTTTCATATATCGAGAATATATCCGTAATTCATAGATGTAGTTCTCCGGAATTCCTTCCTGGTACAAAACTGTTTAATTCTATTATTTCATTCAGTTACTGCTTTCTCAGCCCCAATGTTCAGACTAATGCAGGAGTTGGCCCTCCGATCCGTTTGGCTGCTTAAATCCAAATGTTGAATCTTTTATTTTGGTGCCTCCGCGTCTACCTATGCTATGGGGTCGACATGCTTGATATCAGAGACGATCACTCGCCAACTGCTGTCGCTGTCCTGCAGATGGTATGAGGAAGAACATCGATTCACAGTGACCGTTTGCCCGCACGTATACAAAAAGAAGTTAGAATGAAGGTAAAGAAAGAAAAAAAGAAAAAGAAAAAAGCAATTTTCTTAACTATGAGATAACAGACGGGTTAGTCTTTCTTTCTCTCCTTTAATACACTAATCGTAGCAGGACGTCACAATATATATATATATATATATATATATATATATATATATATATATAGAGAGAGAGAGAGAGAGAGAGAGAGAGAGAGAGAAATATAATTTCCCCTATCAATATATATATATATATATATTTTATAATTTGAATGTAAACTTTGTTGCCAGATTCTGTCCATTCCCCTGTAATAAAACATTTTTTCTCGGAATAGGCATTAGTTTACTTTTTTAAATATTTTTATATCGACAATATTTTCTTTGGAGCGAAGATGAACAATTATAGTTCAATCATAATCAGCAGATAAGAAAATTCGATTACAAATTATCTTGATGAGTCAAGAATCCACAGGGATATTGTTTTGATAAATTGTTTTGTTTTTTCACAAGGTTCCCAATGAAGATACATTATCCTCACAAGTGTCTTTTGATAAGAAGTTTAAATCTTTCTCTAAGCTCTGTATGTTACACTTTAGGTACTTTACGTGTCATTTCGAAGAAAAAAATATACTAAATGTCAAAGCCAAGTCTAGATTTGCGTTCTTTAGCAGAAAACAAGAAATAAATTTCTTAATAACTCAGTCCTTTTTTCTTTATAAATTTAAATTAATGATACAATACTGTATGTAAATATTAATGTGGCTGGTGTGTAGGTTGATATGTGGTGACTAAATGTCAATGTTTTATACGATTCTGAGAAATAACGATAAAATGATGTCGTAGGCTATTATTTTCTAATATTTACAAAATGCAAGCAATATTTCAAAGGGTGACAAAAGTGAAAAGCACGCAATCCTTTGTTTGTTCTTGTTGAGTCCATTGTTGTAATGATGACTGATTTGCAATTAAGGCACATCTGGCAATTGCATTTCCTAATTTCATATTAAAGATGAGGATGTGAAATTGAAATGCTCAGTTATTTACGTAGATTCGTAAATGAATTGGATGGGAACTTTCTCAAAGGGAACTCCTTTCAACTGAAAAATTCGTACCGTCGAAACTGTTACAAAAATTTTAATGTAATTCAGAATTTACAAACGATATTTTCCATATCAGAAGATCAAACAATTAAAACGTTTTTCTTTGTAGCATAATACGCTGGGTTTAATAAATGAATCTCTATAATGATTAATTTTGTTAATTGATTGTTCATTTAAGACAATTGATTCTTACATTGTGTTTATATTTGTGCTATTTTTTTCAAATCAAGATAAGCTTTAAAATACCAGGCGCCTAAATTACGATGTTTTTGCCCTGATTGTTTCACGGCATACTCGCTAATGTAACGAATTCTATCCCTAAGAATGATCTGCTGTAATGTTATGTCATATTCGGTGACGATTAGGACATTCGTGTCATGGACCGATTTTATTCGTGTAGTGAGCCTAACACAATCTCCTTCGTCCATGAAGTAAACCTTGTTCTTGATCTATCTAAAATTGTTATGCTTTATAAATGACCACATCCAGGATTATACTCCACTGACACAAAAGGTAAAGTCATCTGTTATGTTATATCATATTAAGGTCGGGGGTGAAATGGTTTCGGTCCTATCTGCGTCCAGAAATCTAAGGAAAAACTAACAAATCTTAATATAAATTATTCCTCTTTAATTTGAACACAATCTATTAACATAAAGAAATTTTCACTGAAAACAAATAGTAATGTTCAGTTTTTGGTATAATTCCACGTTACCCATCCGTTGTCACTTCTTTAGAATGTGATTACAAAAGAAGAAAGCAATATCTTCCATTGTTTTCCCTTGTTCCTCTTTTATAGTCTTTTCGATTCTTAAATTCTTGTAAAGTATATCAATTTTATATTCTTTAGTAAACATTTCGTTGAAGACCTTAAGACTGCAGGGATTTTAGTCTTTCAAATGCTGTTCAACGACTGCGAGCAAACTATCAAACTGCCAGCTGACTTAAGGAGTTAATTTGATCCGCTATCTTTTTCATCTACTTTGTTGAATTTATGTTGTCATCGTTCTTGCCAAAATCTTCAGCACTTCTGTAAACCTTTTTCACAATCAGATTGAGTCTCGTAGTAGAAATGCCGTTAAAAATTCGCCGTATCATTGTTTATGTCCTTGCTGTGTGTATACCTAAAATTCAATTTGTTTTAAAAATGGGAATGTTTACAAGTAGGTGGAAATATTTGTGGAAAATGCTAAACAGTTTTTGCCTTTCATAGGAATCATAGGAGACGTTGGCTTGGTTCTAATTTCGGGAATTACTACCGAAAATTACATAAGTGCTCTTCGGTTGGGTGGTCCTATGCTTTTTAGTTCAGGGTAAAAGATCAGAAATGCTCTTTCAGAAACATGATATTTTTACGCTTTCTTTCTCTCACGTGCACACACGTTTACACAAATATTGCACTCTCTCTCGCTCTCTATATATATGTATATATATATATATATATATAGAGAGAGAGAGAGAGAGAGAGAGAGAAAGAGAGATTGTTAGGGAGCACATGACTGTATCAAAACTCATTCTCTTCTATTTCACTGAGTTACTGAATATTCTTCATATATATGTGTTTAATCATCAAAGGTGTCTTTTTAATTAGGGATTTGTGCCAAATTAACCTGAATTAATAAATGCAACGCTCTGTAAGCATATAGGATTTTGTGTACACATTTAATTCGGGACAACTTACATATTCACTTACCTGCTATTTACTCACTTGGTATTTTGTTTGCCGTGACCATTCAGGACGTTGGCGATTATGGCTCTCCACAGTTTTCTGTTCTTTTTAGCTCTTAATAAATTGTCTTTTTCTTATCTCTCCTAGAACTTGTTTCATCATTCACTTACTCAAGCCGGTTTTCCTTTATTCCGCTCGCTTTCAAACTGTTCTCTGATTATCTAATTATCCAAACCGTATTTCCTCATTAGGTGCTCTAGAAATTTCAAAATTTATAGTATAGCTCCTTTTTTTTCTTGCCGTTTTCCTAAAACTTCTTCATTGCTCACATGTTCAGTTCATGTTATTCTAAGCAGCCTTCTGTAGAACGACATTTTTGTTACCTGAAGTTTCGTCTTTATCTGCGAGGCGATTGTTCAGCATTCACTGCCATATATGTGAATTGATATTACGTAACAGTTCAGTAGCCCTTTCTTTATTTCTAATGAATCTTTTATGTTTCTTAATACTTTGCTTATCTAATATGTACGTTGGAATGTTCCTTTTTCTGACAACAATGTATTCAGTCTTTTCATTTTATACATTGATACAATGCTTTAAACACTTCATATATTTCATTTTCACATTCGAGTCATTCAAGAGTTTTCATCATGCAATTTGGATGTTGCCTTGACCCTCTTCAATATTTGTAATTTCAATTTAAGTTGATATAGTTATATAGTCGATTTGGTTTTTCGTTTCTCCTCCTCGGCTTCTCAATATCGATTTAGGTCTTGAATATTCTTAAAACCAGGTGGTGGATACTATCTGATCATTCACCTTGAACCATTGATACTATTTTTTCTCCATGTTCATTACGAGTTTCTCATCCGAATTTACCAACTCTTTTTCCATCTCTCTCCTTGCCGACTGGTGTCTTTTTTGGAAGATAATGACCACCAAGGAAAACACTCAGGTCATTCACCAGAATTTTCCTATTCCTCTGAACTACACCTTTTATAGTTTATTATTAATAGACATCATTACTATAAAAATACCTTAATTCAGATGCAGATACACATAAAATTAATCGATAATTTAAATAAAAAGCCTTCTGAATCTCTCCTGAATGCCTTCATATAATACCATTTAACAATACAACAAAATTCGATTATTATGGCATTTCTCCCGACATTGAATTTCGTTAGAATTATGAGGGGGCCAATGTATTACTAACGTGCAGTTTGAATGATTGCAAACAGATTTTGGCTGAAACAAGAGAAGAGTAGCTTACACAAATGTTCATTTTCATATCTTCATAAAGCATTATGATGAAGTAATTTGTGAAATTTGATTGCAATGAGAGCGAATTAATGCCATGGGATATATATATATATATATATATATATATATATATATATATATATATATATATATATATATATAAATTGTTAGGAGGAATTGATAATTATAATTAAGCAATTCATTGAGTCTGAAAGAAACTTCAATATTATGCAGAAAGCACTGGACGGCCGTTTCGTCCTATATTTGGGACTCATTAGCAGTGCGCATCCACTACCGAGAATTGAAACCCTGACAGTTGAGTTATCAAGCAAACGTCATACCAACTGTTCAAACGGGCCTCGGTGACGAAGAGGTAGCAAATCAGACTCACTATAGCGCCGCTCGCTCACGTATTCCGTGGTGGAACTCAACTGAAATTCCCTGTAACCATAGGACTGTGCCCCCAGAATCCACGACTCCTATCACCAAGCCGCTGAAACTGAAGCATTAGAAGCCGGATCAAGCAATGATATACATTGATGACTGCTGATGAGTCCCAAATATAGGACGAAACGGCCGTCCAGTGCTTTCTGCATTCTGTTGAGGAATCTTTCAGACTCAATGAATTACTTAATTATAATTATCAAATCCTCCTAACAATTTCTATTATGTGTATATCATTGCTTGATCCGGCTTCTAATGCTTCAGTTTGAGCGGCTTGTTGATAGTAGTCGTGGATATTGGGGGCACAGTGCTATGATTACAGAGAATTTCAGTTGAGTTCCGCCATGGAATATGTGAGCGAAGGGCGCTATATTGAGTCTGATTTGCTACCTCTTCGTCACTGAGGCCCGTTGGAGCAGTTGGTATGATGTTTGCTTGATAACTCAACTTTCAGGGTTTCAATTCTCGGTAGTGGAAGCGCACTGCTGATGAGTCCCAAATATAGGACCAAACGGCCGTCCAGTGCTTTCTGCATTCTGTTGAGGTTTCTTTCCGACTAAATGAATTACTTAATTATATATATATATATATATATATATATGTATATATATGTATATATGTATGTCATTCGCAGACAGTACTGTCTGTATCACAGCTCCTAAGCGCGACTAGACAAGCGAATGCCTCAACCGATTTGGTGTGAGTCAGAAATTCTACCACTGATCCATCTTCACGAGACAGAACGAGTCAGCCAAATCTAGCATATTTTTTTTACAAACGCAAAGACCTCTGCATTTACGCAGGTGACCGTTGTTTTTAGAAATGGCTTGTCATCCAACAGTGCTCAATTGAAAATATATTTTATTAACTAAAAATACCGCTCACATAGACACGTACACACTATCTATCTATCTATCTATCTCTTTCTTTCTCTATCTATCTATTTATCTCTCTCCCCCATCTCTCTCTCTATATATATATATGTGTGTGTGTGTGTGTGCGTGTGTTTCCTGCTGAAAGTAGATTACATTTTTTAACTTAAGAAATTGCTACTCAAATAATCTTAAAGAAATCCTACAATTTATACCGCTTTAATACTCATATATTCTCAGAAAACAAATATCGACCGATGTTTTCATCCTGACTCACTAGATATCATAGCACGCCTGACATTTGTCTTCGAATTTTCATGAGGTTAAATTATGATGGTACCACCAACCTTTTCCTTTACACACTGCTAACACAAGTGATTTGCCGCGTTAGTGTAGAGGATTTGAAAAAGCAAATATTACATTCACTTTTTCCTAATAAACATAGTGTTTTTTGCTGCAATTAACACGGTATAAACCCGCTAAAATACGACAAAATAAGTAAATGATTTGATAAGAAAAACTCTTCGTTTCAGGGACAGTTCTAGAAATTCGTGCAAGCTATGCCTCAGAAGAATTGAATAAGTAATTCAATTTTATTATTTCCAGCTGGAAAATCTGTATCATCCCAAACATTTTTACCAATTCATTTAGCGAATCATTGAAACATTTTATTACATAAACCAATTTGGTTCCAGCCAAATTATTCTTCCTTGTTCGGTTTACTATGAAATCATTTCAAATTTATTTCTAATTTTTCAAATCCAGTGTTCAATTCAGAGATTACAGCAAGAACTGAATGAAAACACGGAGAAAATAAAGTTAATGAATTTCGAATTTTGAATTAAAGACTTAAGGAACAGTCATTGGTAGGATTGTTCATAATCCGTTTTGTAAGTGAATGCTTTTCTTGCTTTCGAATTGTTATTTTTTTTTTTTTTTTTGGACTTCACATTCTATTTCTAATGAAGGAGAGGCCTGTCAGCGGTGATGAAGATGGCTACTCAATTCCTGTACTTGGAGATCATTCAAGTGGACACTAAGTGAGTTGGCGGCCGGGGATTGCCGAAGAATAAAAAAACATAAAATATCACGTGATGCAACAATTGAAGAGGGCCATTTTATTCTTTCCTTACAGTTTCTGCTTCCTCATTATAATCTCTTCCGTATTCTCCTCATTTTTCCCATTTTCTTTTGTTGCTTGCATTTTCATGCACCATTCATTTAAATGTTTCATTATCTTCATACGATTCTTTTTTTATCAATTAATTCTCCACGCGATCAACAGGACTTTTTGTTTAATATTGAAGTCGATGCTTAATCCAAGTATCTGTTCATTGATTGAATCCGTGATCTAGACTTCATTTCTTTTCTTTAAAAATGTCACTTTGTCCGAATTCCTTTTTGTTCTTCTTCTTCTTCTTCTTCTTTGCAACTCTTTCATTAATTTCTCTTTCAGTTCGGCTTCCATTTCAAAGTGTTCCATTCCGTTTTATCCTCTTATCAAATCAGATTGTGCTACGCATTTTTCTTCCCTTTTTAATTCCAATTCGTTTTTCACTTCTGACGTCTACCGGAATCATCCGGGCAATGTACCCCCTCCCCCTCACTCTATGTCTTTCAATCTCGCTCTCTCTTCGCATCGTCGTTTCTATTTAAAACACTATTCTTCCCCTATCGTCCGATACAAATGACATTCAAAGCTTTTCTCAGGTTCACACACCAATGCATTTGAACCTGTTTCACTTGTTCTTTATATTCAAACATTCTCCCTTTATAAACATTCCTGTTTATTAATTTCTGTCCCATTCAACCCAAAACACAACGACAAGTGCCACTTGCGTCAGTTATTGAAATTCGTTGTATATAATAAATTCAAGCTGAATATTTCAGCCGCACTAAACAAGAAATAGAAAATACATAATAGCCTATCATGTTTTCAAACACCTTTTTCATCTTAGCTTTCGGGTTGAAGAGACGAAATAATCTTTTCTAAATGGTTTACACAAGCAGTTTTAGCTATCGACGCGAAACATTTATGACGAACTAAAAATAAACACACACACACAGATACACACACACAGACACGGACATACACACACACACACACACATATATATATATATATATAATTTATCCCACAATTTTCAGGGAATGAACAGCTAGCGTAGGATCATAAAACATACTCATAATCGTATAAGCGATCAATTATCGATTAAAAATCGATAAGATTGTTTTCTCATCTTTCAATCGGAGATTTGGCTTGACATTCATATCAAAAATCAAGAATGAAATATTTCACCATTGTTATTGATTTATCGATAAGGTTAATAAAATATTAAGTCATTAAAACAAATGAAATTCTAAAAAAATGACAACGAAACGAAAAAGGATGTAAATTATATTCATTGCTATTCGTATTATTTTCAGAAAAATGTACAAAAATTTGATTTATTTAATTTCGTTGTATTTATGAAATAGAGTAAGCCTTGAAAATAACTATTTTTTTAAAGACCATGGAAAGAAAAGAAAAAGATAACTGAAACATACACGCAAACAAACATCCATATATTTGTATATCGCGGAAGTACAAATATCAATGGAAAAAGTCCCTAGATTTTCATCAGAAATATTTTGCATTGCGGATGAACGCTTTTCCAGGATAATATACAAATTGATATGAGATAATATGAAATACGAGAACTGTTCAGATATTTGAAGATGCACTTATTGTCACCATTTATAAATGCTAAAAATGTACATGAGATCTCTGGATATTCTATGGGGATTTCAAATAAATTTACAAACAAATTAAATGTCAGTATTCTCTTTTCTAGATAAAACACAAATATATCTCAACATATTCATACTGTATGTCAATGTAGTTTTAAACCAAATAGAATTACAATGGATATAATTTATACTTCTTTTATCATTTCAACCCAAGCAAGGTGATAATGCCACTAATAGGCAAATGGTAACTGGGACGGAAAGGGAATGAGATGATTTAGGAAGTAGAAATAACATAAAAACCCGGATTCAGGAAGACAGAAAATGAGACCTAGTTGCCAATCTAGTACTGCACTTAAATCCGAACAACTTCCCTGAAAATATTTATAGAAAAGACAGATGGAAGCCACGACAGGGTGGTGGGGAAGAGACTGAAGCCGAGATGTCAGGTTAGAGCCTATAACATTACAGATCCTTCTTTACATTTTACCGATGTCTTCTAATGCTAACTTTAAAATGGTTTCATCTGTGCTTGTTGACCATCAAGAGGCTAATATACAAGGGTAGGAATGTTAATTTAATTCCTGTCATCAATATTGAAGCATTACGACATGCCACATGAACGTGCTATACAAAGATTAAAATTGTCATTTCAGCTGACGTAATTTTAGACACTGACCTTTACTTCTTGCGGTTGACTTTAATTTCACAGTTACAAATTAGAGGTCAGTTGACTCAAACAAGTATATCCATTAAATATTATAATGAAAGAAATAAGAAATACATATATATCTATTTAGGTCTGTCAAAACTTTATCGGCATTCTTTTTTGAAAACTAGACATTGAATGAAAATCAGTTTTTCAAATAAACGCTGTAAATCTCCCAACATATATTCTACTTATATGAATATATTCATTTTTATATACATATTTGTGTTCAGTAGATTATCTTTCCTATCTGCAAAATGCGAACGATTTTGTTTTCATTAAGTATTTTTCTAGTTTTCCACCAGTTCAACATTATGAAAAGACTCAGTCAATAAAACAAGTCGAATAGAAAATGTAACGTTCCACTGTAAACGGAGGAAGATTATTAGTTAGAAAGGTTAGAAGAAGCCACAAAAAGATGAAAAAACAACACAAGTTCTGGGTCAATGAATGTTGTCAATGGTGAAATGGAAGGCGCTAAGACAAATCAAATAATCAATTGAAATCAAACAATAGTCTCTAAGAATGACAGAAAAAAACGTCTGAAAAGATGGCGTTGGATTTGGAGGTCAACAAGAAGAAAAAGATCAAGTGGGCGAAAGGAATGGCCGATTGAATTGTGGTTGAATAGAACGAACTGAGTGGTGCAAATCCTCTGGGAAAATGGTCTAAGTCTCGTAGAAAAGAATCCAATTTTAAGAGACGATGCGAAAGAAAGAAAGAAAGAAATAAAGAAATCTATGGAATAAAGTTATTGTGCGATTGGATGCTTGTGCAGAAGTCATGTCTTTAGAGAAAAAATCAATGAATGAGAAAAAATGTAAAGAACCAGTGAAGACAAAAGAGAATTGAAAGAAAAGAGAAAATAGGTTTGAAAGGAAAATGTTTGAAAATCATCTGTTGATAAAAATAAAGTTCATGAAATTATTTCAAAGAAGCAAACAAAAAAACTAGTAGTTGAAGAACTAAACAAAAGAATATATAATGGCTACTATGCTCTCCAGATATTAAAGCAAGAGAAAATTGAAACTGATAATTAAACGAGATGGGGATTAGGATGGAAAATGTATTCAAGAAAGCAGGACGTCTAGGAAGCACTACTAACTTCCGAAAATTATATAAATGTCTAAAACCGTACAAAACTTAATAAAATAAATGTAGGAAAAACTTACAAAGGGCGCTTATTACTTTGTAAAATAATATAATATTAATTAATTAATTAAATTACGTGATATTTACTTAAGCAAATATATATTTACATTGCCATTTTTTCATCTGAACTTATGTTCAATTTCTTTGCATAATAATAACAATTAAGGAAAAGCCCGTAAAAAGCCTTGGAAAACGTATAGAGCCCTCACTAAATGACGCAATAGCAATCCAAGAAACAAAAAAACAAACTAGAGATTTGGTTAAAGAGAGTTGATAATTCCGGCTTGCCTGGCCGATTTAAAGCATGGATTTATCAGCATGCCATTCTTCCCAAAATCTTATGGCCATTGTCTATCTAGGAATTCGCAACATCTCACATAGAACAATTAGAAAAAAAGAATTAACATACGACTACGGAGATGGTTAGGTCTACCAAAGAGTCTGACCAGCGCTACTCTATACGGCAATACCAATGCTCTACAACTTCCTTTCAGAAGTCTACTAGAGGACTTCAAATTCACCAGAGTTAGAACAATAATGTAGTGCAATTTATCCAAAGATCCAAGGTGGCAGTCATTGAAGTCTACTCAGGTAGGAAGTGGTGAGTAGAGAACGAATTACGTGTAGCTAAAGAAAGACTCCGCCATAAAGGCCATATTAGGCGCTGTGGCCACTGGACTCGCGGGCTTAGTGTATTTTCCTACCATTCGGGTGGTCAGGGCTAAAAGTATAGAAAATAACCTTTTAATACAAGAAATACGTAAGGGTGAAGAGGAGAAAAGGTTGGCAAAGATGGTAGGACTAAGGCAACAAGGTGCGTGGACCAAATGGGGATCCATGATTTATAGGAAAATCAAATGGTCTGATATATGGCGTAATGATACCAATATAAAGTTCCTAATTCAGACTGTATACGACACCCTTCCGAGTCCTAATAACCTCCACTTATGGTACAAAACGGAATCGCCTTTATGCCAAATGTGCTCGCTTCAAGGAAATTTAAAGCATATTCTAAGAAGCTGTTAAACAGCACTAACAGAAGACTTGTAGAGATAGAGGCATGGTGAAATTTTAAAGGATCTAGCAAAGATAGTTAGTATGGCCATCAGCACTAACACTTTAATCCTAGATAAAAGAGCAATAGAATTTCATAAAGCTGGTGTGAAACTTAAAAGAACGGAAAAGAACAGTGCAAATACTCTGTCATTGGCAACAGACTGGGAATTAAGGGTCGACTTAGGAACAAGACTAATATTACCTGACCACATCGTGCAAACATCATTGCGCCCAGATATAGTATTCTTCTCAAACAATATAAAGAAAGTAATAATGTGGGAACTGACAGTGCCTTGGGAAGAGCGTGCAGAGGAAGCCCACGAACGGAAGATACTAAAATAGGATGAATTAATAACAAGTTGTAAAAACAATGGATGGAAATCAAGCTGTTTGCCAATCGAGGTGGGTATAAGGGGTTTTGCTGCAAGGTCCTTATGCAAAGCCTTGATATTGGCTTAGCAGGTGCTAAGAAAAGAAAGGCGATTCGGACCATAACTAATACAGCAGAAAGGACAGCAAAATGGTTATGGATTAAACGTGATAGCTCTTGGACTTCAATGTAACAAAACAGTTAAAATTATGGAGTTGGGGTAAATCTGTAAATAATTATTCTTAATATAATTGCAACATGGCAATAATATAAACATCATTTTTAATGTTTAAATACACGACTTGAATTGTACAGGTACAGTCAACGAATATATCATGTCAATTTGTAAACTGTGTTATTTGTAAAAATGTATTTTTATGTTAAACCCAATTTATACGTGGTAATTTTAAGTTACTATTTACCTTTTAACTGTTTCAGTGCAACACATCTCGTAAGGCTTTTTGTCTTCCATTCTCATATCTTTTATCCACTTTACCTGAATATGTCGCATTTTGTATATTTTAATCGGCATCATAACATGTACATTTAAAGAGTTCTTCTCTCGATCATCGCGATATATCGTTTATTGTTTTGACTTTATTTTATTTTATCAGTTTATTTACTTCGTTTTAAGCTTTATATGTGCATATTAAGAAGCTTCGTTTTTTACTTTTTAATATTATTTTATTTTAAAGGATATAGGAATATATTGTAACGCAGATCACCCTTCTTTCCTAGTTTAATTTATTTCAATAGTATTTCCTAGTTTATTGTATTTTAACAGAGTCCAAATTTTTAAATAGAGTTTTAAAACAATTTTAAGGAATATTATGGTGTTTTATTTATTTATTTTTTGTGTATTATCAAAACAAACAGCATGTTTATGGTTAATTATTTTCATTTGTCGAATACATCCATTTTAAAGTTAACTGACCTGTAATAATAATGCTAAGTATCAGGCTAAACGATAAAAATGTGATAGTAGGGTTGAGTTTTAGTCCCTCCCCCTCAAAGTACAAATAAAATCAAAACGGAAAATATTTAGAGTAAGACATCAAACCACACTTAGGGGAAACAAGGGTTAAATTTAAGAAACTTTAGATTACCTCCTCGGTTAACCACTGAAACTGCTATCCACCGAAAAAGAAAGGCCCATTTCAAAGATAGTACGCGCAGCGGATTGGTTGTTACAAACAATCGTCTAATTCATTAAAAAGGCCAGAGTCGCTGTTAGCGTTTGATTGCGAGAGATTGATCTCCCTTGATTGGGTCGACTTGGTGATGGGGTGTATGATGTTGAAAGACCCGAAACTCTCTGATGAGAGTTACATCAAGTTACATCACTGACGACCTCCTCCGCCTACTTAAGAGCGTATTTTTTAATTAGGTACACACGACATTATTTATGATACATAAAATGAGCTGAAAATCATATATGTTCCTCATATACTTATATGCAGATCCTCACTTGGTTAACACCAGACATTGACTGGCATAATAAGATCTGATATAGTTGAGAAAATTTCCAGTCAAATAGAGAGCAGTGAAAGGAAAATGAAAGGCGCAAAGAAAATGAAAATAAGAAAATCATGCAGAAAAATGGAAAGGGATACAATAGGAACAAAAAGAAAATTTAAAATGACGACAAAAGCAATTAAGAAATAAGAAAAGAAAATGTTTTGAAAAATTAACACAGCGCAATAATCAAAGAAAAAGAAAACATGTCGAAAACAATATAGTAGGAAAAAGTACAGAAAACATCGTGATGAAGTGTGTATTCGTCAGCTTTGAAAAGAAAAAAAAAGTTATTCAATTTCATAATGAATTAGTTGTTATTAAAATAATATTAACAAGGCGCCTAATCTTATTATTTCTTTGCTTGTGGGTCGTCCCATTTTATTGGGTATCTTCAAATATATAGATGCTTGGACCAAATAGTGAATCTTTCAGTAGGAGAATGAATCCTTAGTTATATATATATATATATATATATATATATATATATATATATATATATATATATATATATATGTATGCACATTCGAATTTAGTAATTTCTGTGCCATTCAACCCAAAACACAACGACAAGTGTCACTTGCGTCAGTTATTGAAATTCTTTTTATATATAATAAATTCAAGTTAAATATTTCAGCGGAACTAAACAACAAATAGAAAATACATAATAGCCTATCATGTTTTCAAACAACTTTTTCGTCTTAGCTCTTGGGTTGAAGAGAAGAAATAATCTTTTCTCAACGGTTTACAGAAGCGGTTTTATCTATCGACGCGAAACATTTATGACGAACTAAAAATAACATGCATGCACACACACACACACACACACACACACACACACACACACGTGTGTGTGTGTGTCCGTGTGTGTGTGTGTGTGTAATACCAATTTGTGATTGGTAGCGATAATTTCAAGTAGGATATTAATCGAAAGAGACCTCAATGTAAACTACAGAAATATATATATATATATATATATATATATATATATATATATATGTGTATATATATATATATATATATATATATATATATATATATATATATATATATATATATAAATCAGTTGAGATCGATGTATAACTAATGATTGACACTGCAAGAGAGAGGAATATATCGATGTAAATATACTGAAATCAAAAACTAAAATCGAATGACAGCAAAACGAAGAGTATTGTTTTCGCTAAGCGAGAAATGATTATTGAATCCGTAGTTATCAGTCTCATTGTTCATTACCGTATACGCACATACACAAAAAAGCACACACGCACAAAAACGCGTATGCATGTATGCAGGTGATACAGATTATGTGCGTGTGTTTGTCTGTGTGAGTGTCTAGGTACACATATATACATACTGAGCTAACCTTCTTCTGTATCGAACATGTACCTAACTATTATTGGTCAGCAAAATGGAATCGGTGAAGCGAGTTGGAATTCTGACTGAAATTGGTCATGTTCTCTTCACGCTAATACACTTGGGAATGCGATAATTCCTCTTCTCTTTCCAAACTGTCTCATGTCCAAACACAATTCCCGTCACATACAGGTCACGCTTGATTGGAAATCGTGTGGGAATTTGTCTTAAAACAATGAGAAATTGGTAAACTATTCCCCAATGACTACGTTCCTTGCCAGCATCTTTCTACAAAAAAGAACATGCTACTTTCATTATAAATCGTAAAAAGATTTTGACAGTTTTAATAGTTTTTCCCCAATCTTTCTCTCTCCATATATATATATATATATATATATATATATATATAGAGAGAGAGAGAGAGAGAGAGAGAGAGAAAGAGAGCGAGAGAGAAAGAGAGAGAGAGAGAAAGAGAGAGTCAGCCAAAAAAAATGTATACAATTCAGGAAAGGAAAAAATGTCTTTCGCAATTTTATCAAATTGCGATAACACTGCTGTACTAGGATATTAACTTGGCAAATGACATTACATTGGCGGCTCTTGGAAATCAAATTGAAAATCCATATGCAGGAATCACACTGGACCCTTTGGCAACCGTTTCCGAAGAAGTAATTTGCCGTACTAATGAATGATTGGAAGCTAAATTCCACTATTTTGAGGATCTCTTGTGGTTGTAAAATCCAAATGCAAGGTGTATTAATAACGTATTGTCTGAATGCATTTAATATTACAATATATATCAGCTTTTCCTTCCCTTAAGTGTGTATACACTTTTTGCGGACACACTCTCTCTCTCTCTCTCTCTCTCTCTCTCTCTCTCTCTCTCTCTCTCCCTATATATATATATATATATATATATATATATATATAAAACTAAAAGTAATATTAGATAAATTAGTCAAGAAATGTAAGGAAAATTAATTATCGATAACAACGTTATTTTCTTACATAAGACTTAGTATTGCTATTCAGAAATATTTCATTTGGTTCATTGAAGAATCTGTTCGAATGGCAATAAGAATCGGTAGTAACTGGCATGGTGGATATTAACTGCGAGGGTTAGAATTAGTAGAATTATAGAATATCAGTCGCCAGAAGATTTTCAAAAGAAATAGCGTTAGAATAACGAGAGGATTGCAACATTCGTTTGAGAAATGGGTTTTCTGGTGGAAAATAGGCCACGTTGACGAAACTGGGTAACAACAGCGGAGGTATGTTGGCAGTACTCCTCCATTTTCGGTTTGATCTGTCTCTTGTACACGTAGAGCATAACAGAAAGAGTCAGCTACATACACGATACATATCTTTTCGCTGATTAAATCATGCATTTCAATCGCTGATACTTCTAAGAGATTGATCTCAAAGAAATGTGACGATGGCAAATGCTTTTTTTCAATGCAAATGAATTACCTACATTCGGGAAATTGAGGCGAAGTTTTCTTTAGAATCGGTTAATAACCTGTGCTCTGTTAAACAAAGTCTACTAAAGACATGTTCTTTTGAATTTTGTTAATATCTCTATATATTTCTGAGATGTGATATTGTAATTATTTACATGGAATAATGTGAATAAGTGAATAGTGAATAAAAGCGTCTGTTGGATCCAGTGACTTGACCCAAAGAGTTGTGAGTTCAATACCAGGCTACTGCAGTGGAGAGTTGAGTTAAAGAGAGATCACTGAAATATCCGGAAGAAGCATGGCATGTGGAACTAGATCAATCTATCCCGGGGAACGATATGAAGGATTCAGTTCGACATTTCAATTACCCGAAGAAGGTAGGAGCGTACAACTGTCGAAACGACGTGAATATGACGATAAATGCGAGGACAACAGTAACAATGTAAATAATGTAAATAACCTTGATGAACTTTCTTTTACACGTATTAGTCACAAGTTCACAAAGCTTTTGTGTCGAATGTGTTTTAAAGTGAGGGAAATGGAAATATTTTAACCAATACACAACCTTCTCCTGTCCCAACTTCATACAGGGAATCATTGTCAATATTTAACTGACACAATTTATTTACATAAAACGACGACGAATAATCCAATTTAAATAATTTGAATATTGCATCTGCTGTTAGAATGCGTAACGAAGTGTATAACTGAGAATATGACAATCTAAATGCATTTTACAATATACTACTGTAGCCTATTCCATTTAATTTGGTTTAGGTTTTAAAAGAACGTGAGCTTACATCCCTTTGTTAGTTTATTCTTTCTTTCAATTCAGTCTCTTTCATAAACTTGTATAAAATATGATGAACGATAGAAAGTAACAAAAATAGAATGAAAGAAAACAAGTCCAAAAATATTAATGATAATGCTCAAGTGTCATAAGTTGTACCGTTCGAACAAGTATCTGTTCATAGACTTTATTCAGATGTACACTTTTATTAAAATTCCTTTTATTCAAATTCTATTTAGATATTATTAATCATATTGAGTTGATCGTGTTTCATTGGTTTACTCTATTGTTGCTATTTACGATACTAAATTGAATTTTGATGAGGCGTACACCGAAGGAAATGGTCAACCTCTAACCAGCCATTGGATACATTGACTAATGCTAGCGGGACGAAAACTAACAGAGTTCAAATAGATTAAAAAAGATATTTGTAAAAGCGGAAATAGCAAAATATTGTGTAATGTCTCAAAATATCTGAAAAAATTATTATATGAGTCTGCGATGAAAGATAAACCTTTCGGCTATAAGTGTTTAGAGAAGAAAGTTTGGAACGTTACCGGCATTATTTCGTTTTTTTTATTTTTTTTTTTTACATTAACTGATGGACTGTAGCAGGAAAAAAGAACCTCGGCCAGAAGAAGACTATCCATCGTCAATTATTTTCATTGATTATACAGAATCCATTGTGGATAGCAATTATTTGCTTACGAAGGAAATCTTCCCTGAAAGACAATGAACTTTTTAGGGATATGGGGGGGACTACCTGATTCTTTTCCTTCATTTTCTCTGTTCATCATGGCAAACATGATATTTTCATTTTTACTTCAAAACAGCATGTTAAATATCGCAAAATGTCGAGTATCAAACATATCTCGAAACTACTACAATACAATTAATTATAATACTTATAGTAAAATCATAAATTAATATTTATTGAAAGACGTTAGTTAAAGCAATGTGAAGAGATATATTTTTTAAGAAATTTTAAACTTTTTCCCCTTTTTATGGCGAACACTTTTGATGCACTGGAAAAAGAGTCACATGCAGAAACAATGTTTGGCAGACCCATTCGACCAAGAGTTGATACACCGTTTAAAAAAAAGGTCATAACGAATAATCCCAAAAATGCTGAAGAGAATTTTAAAAAAACGGACAAGGAAAATTAGAATGATTATTTGGGAACATTATCACAGAGGAAAAATATAATATAAAATCAATGTCAGATCAATCCTTTGCAAAATATCAAAACATGTGTACAATGGAACAACACCGAGTGTATAAGACTGAGAATCGCTAATTACTATGTTGGTCCCATCACGACATTTGCTGATATTTATTCTCTATGTTAATATCTAAAGAAACAATTTCTGTTATGTGAGTTACATGAAAGAAAGTTCAAGAAAAATTAAGCTTCAATTCCATAGATCGAACAATTGTATGACAACAAAGATACTGTCATAATGTTTCTTAAGCTCAGCATATTACTGAGTGAAATTGGTTGGATGCAGAGGAGAAAGATATTATTTAGCCAATATATCAAGTGGAGTAACCGTAGATAATCCTTTCAGAAACAGTCGTCGAATTATTGACGTTTACCTTACTTTGGACACTGAAAATTTTCTCGCAGAATGAAACGGATCTGGAACATTCTGATTTATTAATATTTTGTTTATTTAAAATTAATAGCGGGAAAAGTTATCTACCTTTTCTTATCTTTACATGTTGCCTAATCTCTTAGTGAAAGAGATTAAGTGATTTTTGCAAAGTACAGAAACACACTCGTATAATTAGCTCAATTTCCAACACTTACATCACATTCTGTGATTTTGAGACTGGGCCAGAGAGAGAGAGAGAGAGAGAGAGAGGATATATGAATCAACACTTAATGGTAACTGTCAGTCTCTCGGATAAATAAATCTTCAAAACAAATTTTGTTACTATTTGTTTTGGCTTTATCTATCTATCTCTCTCTCTCTCTATATATATATATATATATTTAATTGGAGAATTAATAGAATTTTGGTAAGAATACCGTGCTACCAAGTTCTATTGTTTAGGACAAATCCCTTAAATAATTTACAATCATGAATTCTAGATTTTTTAAACTCTTTCTTTCTTTATAAACACACACACACGTACACACATACACACACACACATATAAATATATATATATATATATATATATATATTACATAATAGAGAAATCCAAATTCTCTCTTATGTAATTTATATGCTCTGTTGTAATAAATACGTTGAGCTCTTTTTGCGGATGAATTTTAATATTTCTATTATTATCATATACTTGGACTATATACCAACGGATTTATTACACGTTATATATATATATACATACATATATATATATATATATATATATATATATATATATATATATATATATATATATATATATATATATATATATATATATATATATATAAAGAACAGTAAGATATATAATCCGGTGTTCTTATAGATATTTTTATTTTTATTTTGACAAAATAGTGGTCAATGTAAATTTACAGAGCATTAATATTATAAATTAACGGATTTAAAATATGTTCTTTTTCGCTACACAGTAATAACCATGTTTCAAAAAAGGAAGCTAAAAGCTTCGAATTTAATTTTGTAATTAAATTAAAAACATTAGTACCATTTCATCCTCAAGAGAATTTTGTAGTAACTTATTTTTAAATTTACTGAGTTTTAAAGGCACGGCAAAAATTCATAATTCACTATTTACAAGGATAGAGAGAAATCCACTCATCCAGACAAGGGGTGGTATCGTGTTCATTTTCATTAACTTTTGTTGTAGCAGTTATTAGTTACGTTCGAGAAAGGGGTTATGTTTAGGGATGTATTGTTCAACGTATTCTGTCATCCGCTAAATGCATGTCGTCTAGGTTATTGTTAACGGCAAAAAATTCTTACGGCATTTTTTTCTATTTGTATATTTAAAAATTGGGGAGGGATGTTTAGGTTAGAATACGTTTTATTTAACTACAATTTTAAAAAAATTTCACTTTTAATTTTTAATAGACTAATTTTCTTTTTAAAAACAAGTAAATGTATTAGAATTACTTACAGTATGTAAAATTATTTTTTCATATCAAGTATAATTATGTATGCAACCAGGTCAAATTTTTTAAAATTTTCTATATAAATATTATTTAAGTAAAATTTATGACAATGACGACAAAAATAGCTAATTTATTTCTCTGATTCAGTAAACTTTTATTTGTATAAACTTAGTAATATATAGTTTCTCATGTATGTACAAAGGACATGGGCCATTTAAGGGCCTACATATTCTAGCTTTTCATATTAATTTCATTTTACTGTAGGTGTTTTATTGGTTTCATTTAAGTGCTTCAAGTACTCTGAGAGAAGTGTTAAGGTTAGCATACGTTTTATTTAACTACAATTTAAAAAGATGTTTAGGTTAGAATTCGTTTTATTTAACTACAGTTTTAAAAAACAATTTTAAAATATTTTCACTGTTAATTTTAATAGACATTTTTTTATAAAACAAGTAAATGTAATATAATTAATTACAGTATATCAAATTATTTTTTTCACATCAAATAAAAGTATGTATATTACCAGGTCGCACATTTTAATTTTATTTTTAAATATTATTTAAGGAAGATTTTTGACAATGACGGCACAAAATAGCTATTTTATTTCTCTGATTCAATAAAGTTTTATTTTTTATAAACTTAGTAATATATAGCTTCTCATGTATGCATAAAGGACATGGGTCATTTAATGGCCTACATATTCTAGCTTTTCTGATTAATTTCCATTTTAATGTAGGTGTTTTATATATATATATATATATATATATATATGTTTAGCACATTTTTCTTTCGGTTCTAAATTTTGGGAATTGAAATAAAGATTATTAGATCTTGATTATGGAGTTTTACTATTTTTTATCAACGTTGTTTTAGAATTGTTTTTCTTGTATACATCTTAATAGGAGCTATGGTCTTTTCTTGGATTAGTCATTATCATTATTATTCATACATTTTATCTAGGTTGATTTATGATCTTAGTGTAGCTTAGTGTAAGTAAAAGGCATTAGTATGTATGTAGTTTAGAGTATTCCTGTTCAAATAGTTTGTTCCTAGTCTTTATAGGTTGCGTTATCTTGTGAATATGTCTGAATAAGTTTGATAAATACTTTACCTTTATTTTCTTTACATTTTTATTATATGGTGGTTTGAACATTATGATGATTCTAGTTAAGTCGCAGTTTTTTTGTTCTGTAAATTTGCCGGAAAAACTTTAGTTTTAGTTCTACTTTATATTGTTTCGTTTGACGAGTCATCAAATACCTGTGAGTGAAAGAGAGAGATTAGTTTGTATTCGCATTAATGCATTGTGATATGAAAGGTTTAAATCGTGTTAACATTTCATATCACATTTCCTTAAAGATAAAGAGAGAACTGCGTGTATTCGACGAACTTTTCTTTTGCCTCAGTTCAGACAACCGTCGGAATAAGGTCAATAGATCATCGCGAAAAATATAAACTAATAAGAATTAATCGTTCCTATAATGTATATAAAATCTCACTGATAATTTTATTGATAATGTAATGCGATATCCTAATTCGATTTCTATCTATATTTGTATTGTTTATATTAAATATGTTGTTTCTTGATATTAAAGAAATGGAGATTTTGGCGTAATATAAGGAGACAGTTATGAATATGTAGTGTGTAACAAATACTCTACCGAGCGCAACAAAGGTAGATATGCAAATTTCAGTTTACGTTCCCGTCGCAGTAATCGATTGAAGTATACCCAACGTTGATTTTCTTCGCCGGTGTTGTTTGGGAATGCTTAAATATTCAGAGGAGAGAATCTATTCTAAGACGAAGCAAAGGTAGACGAATAAAAATCAATCATGGTACCGACCACAAGAATGTATATCGTATGAAAAGAAGTCATTGGTGTGAAACAGGAAACAAGCATCTACAGAATTGGCAAAAGAAAAAATGCAGCTGAACGTTTAATCAAGTGTAACAAGTCAACATTCAACGCTATTAGAAAATAGTTCACTCAGCCAATAAATGTTTGCCTTAATCCAGTGAGATAAGTAACATTCTTAATCTTTACACATTATTTGAGGCTATATAAGCATAATGACATATCCTGCTATTTAATATTGTCGAATAATGGCCCACCTAGTGTAATGACGTCTTTTTCACTTTTGAAAGCAAAATTTTGTTACTCGTGATGCGTATACCAACTAGACTAGATCAAAGAAGAGAAAGAGTCGGCATGTCATTGTCGGCTGTGGTGCGCACTAACTCTTCTTTGTTACAGAAACGGCTGTGGAGAGTAGTAGAAAATACTCTGTGTTGAAGTTCTTTCGTCTCCGAACCAAAATAACTAGCGATCACTAGCCGGGAGAAAACGAGAGAGGGAGATATATATATAGAGAGAGAGCGAAAGACAGAGAAGATACAACATTTGAGTGAATCATCCTAGAGTACAACACCAGAGGGCAAGACAGCACAACGAATGACCTGAAAAACAAAAAATTGTCATTAATAATCAAAAGAACTAAATTTATTTCCTCATTTAAAATATTTTTTTCTTAATGAAGTAAATAATATAATAGATACGCTTTTCAATAATAGGTACCCTAATCATAGAGTCGACAATCAAATTTCATTTAAAGAAAAAGAATTTCTATAATAAAAACTACAGTCAAAAACATAATATTGGCAATACCGCCATATATTAACAAAATCAAATGCACCACAATTACAAAAAAAAAGACAAAACAGCAATAAAAAAAAAATTACACAGATATATAAAACTAATCGATAAAAATACATTAGATTTATTATCTACTACAAAAATGTAAAAGCTAGAAACATAGTTATTAAAAATAATATGTTTGAAACTTGAAACGCCCTAATAAAACCAAAGTTGTGTATAAATTTAATTGCCCACTCGGTGACTGATTCTCTGTAAATAACAAACACAAATCATCTTGCATAGGATATACCAGAGCCAAATTCTTACAGAGATATATTTGCCACCTATCAGACCTTATGTCTCACCAAATTTAAGGAAGTCGAAAGCTTGGACCATATTTTCTGTACTATCCTTCTGAAATGAACTTCAGACAATTTTACAAAATTTCCTTCCTTTTCTCCGAAGAATATTTTTGTAATTTGGAAAAGTCGATCAATAAAAGTAATCGACACAAAATGTTTGTCGTTTTCATTGTATGTGACTTAAAGAACATTAGCTGTCTAAATACACAACATAGATAGATAGATAGATAGATAGATAGATAGATAGATAGATAGATACATACATACATACATACATACATACATACAATGTGTACAAAGGTGGTTCCCTCACTGTCTATACCAATAAAAACACTATCAATATTTAGTATTCTTCATCTATATATAACACATTTTAGCGTTAAATAGATCAATAGTTAGAGAAAAATATAGATAGATAGATAGATAGACATAGTAATCGATAGTGTCTATCTATAAACGCATTATTTTCGATAATGAGCACTGTTCACCCTATAAATGTAGCAAATTTTGAACAGTATATAAATATATATATGTATGAAAAAGTGGAAAGAGTTTTCTTGTGAAGCGATTCGTCATTTAGGACTTCATCAGACTAAATTTGTTACGTTGGTTCAATTAAACATGCAGACGAACGACAGATGCTGGGAATTTCATTATTTTATGTAGAGGATTTCGTTTAAATTCTTTTTTCTTTTGCTATCTACTTACTAACAGAATTGATGGAGAGAAAAAAGAAAAAGAATATAAATGAAATCGTCGAAATAAAAAAAAATAGTTAATTAAAATTAAAAATACCCAGCATCCCTAGTTCGTGCGCATATGTATTTTTACCAGTAGAAGAAATTGAATCCAGTGAAATCCTAAAGGACAAAACGCGTCAAAAGAAAACTTTCCATTTTGTCATACATTCCCCCCAATATTGTTCTTGACATATAAAAATATATATTGTTATCTCATAAATTTTTGTGACGTCAACGAATTCTCGTCGCCACTTCTGTGATGCCAACGAATAATCATTGTCACTTTCGTAATTTTCGTTGTAGTAGAGACTTTGTAATCGCAAATACGACTATAGTAAAGCCGTTGAAAAATACCGGTGTCAAACGCCCTCGAGTAACACTCGCACTAATAGTATTTGCTCGATAATACTCACTCGAAAAGTAAACACCGAATAGTAATCCGTATAGTAATCATTTAAATGCTAATTTCCTTTACCATCACGTGATCTACTTATTCAAAATAGAATCGCCTGTGTTTGATGATTAGCAAGGTAGTTTCGGTTCCTGTTCCACAAGTGCTAAGTTCTCTTATTACTGGATTCATATATTATGTCCTTTGATTTGGGGCCAGGCGAATCGAATTTTGCTACATCACCTTATCGTATTAAGCTCTACTCATACAGTGTCATCTCTATTGCCGTTAGTTCGATGATCGCAGCGTGAATTTTGAGAAACTGAACTAAATTTAGCAAATACATAATTTAATCGTATCTAACAATTCAATTTGTATACTGGTAAAATATTTTTATCATTTTGACAATTTCATTATATAATTTTTGTTTCGAGTTTTCTACGTAAATAAAATGAATGCAACTGAAAGACAATCGAATAAAGTGCACAGCCTTGATGGAGGTGAACAGTATTCACAAAATAGTATAGATTTGGAAACACAGAGAATCCTTACGTCTGAGAAAGTTTGATGCTATTTGCCACCTGAAGAAAATACGAAAGCTGCATTTGGATTCTAATGTATTTCACCAAAAACATGAAACGAGAGGATGATGCACATTTAAGATAAAATTCACATTTAAATAAAGACAATTCTTTTCATGAATACTTCTTACTTTTTATTGTGTCCAACGCTGTGTAACATAATATCTACGACAAGGCATCGGTGAATATATATATATATATATATATATATATATATATATATATATATATATATATATATATATATAGTAAATGAACATGAACCTGGCTATATATATATATATATATATATATATATATATATATATATATATAGAGAGAGAGAGAGAGAGAGAGAGAGAGATCCAGGTTCATGTTCATTTACTATAACCAGTCGATATTTTAGGGTTGGTTTATCTTGTTTGCAAATCATGTCTATATATTTAACTTTAATAATAATTCCCAGTTAATATTCTCGAATGATAGTTAATCATCGGCTTTTCATATTTTGTCCAAATATGACTTTCCATGATTGTGTCTACTCATTGGTTTGGTGTGTAGAAATATATTCAGATATAATCGTTTTCAATTAAAAAAAAATATACTGCTTGCTTTTTGAAAGATGCTTATAGGTCAAAAGGATCCAGCAGAATGATATATTTATAAAATATAGGGAAAAGAATTCACAGTATCTTCGAGGCTAGCAAGTACATTCTTGTAAAATTGTTTATCTTACACAATTTCAGTAATAAGAAAGTAATAAGAATTTTATAGAATTAAATTCAGTGTGGTAATGAAATTAAACCATGTTTTATTTCCCGTATTGGATTTCGTTTTTTTTCTCATGTTCATTAAATACATGGCCTAAAACCAGGACTCACTCATGGTAGAGTGTTACCCTGTGCTGCTATATGATCATAGGAATACGTAAGAACAGAAGTTCATGAGGCTATGAAGGAAAGATAATGGTTAACTCTAGACTTGAAGAGGTCAAAATTGTAGTAATCGGCGAAAATATTACCTGAAGTGATTTCCACAAACCAACAGTGTTTAGAAAGAAGATTTCCGAGTGGAACTTCCTTCTTAATGAAATATGAAAGGGATGAGGACGATTCATTCTTGTCTAAGTAACATGGTAGATTTCAGCTGCATAATTCAGTACTGGTGGAATGAAGAAATGAAACTTGCCAGAACACTTGTCAAGGAAATGACAATGAAACAGCGAGAGACTTTCAAAGCTTTTTCTCTGGTCAAGAGGTTGTAGGGTGGAATATCGCCCTTAAGTCCGCGTTACTATTTATGTTTATAAAACAGTCCTTTTTAAGGAATGTGACTGAAATAAAATATCTTATTAATTAGCTCAATATCAAACGATTGTAAAAAAAGACTAATAATTTTCAACGTTCGACGAAAACCAAATATGAGTCAGTCAAACAAATAATACAATGCCTGTCATTTAAATAAGACCAATCGCTGCAGGTCATGGAAATAATTCCACTTCATATTTCGTAATTTAATAAAAATCCAGTTTCCAGCTCATACCATTTACTGGAGCTTTCATTTCTACTTGTGGTTTCCTGGAAAGACTGTGCATTTCTTAAACAA